>OZ029920.1:18165898-18474851 GCA_964023275.1 Norana najaformis | reverse complement strand
GTGACTGTGTCTGAATGCCAGAAATCATTGTGCCTTTGCTAATAACGGGCAGTGTTGTCTAATTTAATCTGGAAACATCTATAGCACTGTTATCGTAATGCGCGAGGCATCAATCCACGATATGCCTCCTATCATTGTTAAAGTGTGCGGTGGTCATTGCAAGATATAAGCTTGGCTATAGAAAAAGGGGATGACCTTGACTTTCACCTTTCACAGCTACATTTGTGGAACATTTCTGAGAGAATTTTAAGGGACATTTGTGAGTGTTCAAGTTTATGTGTCACTCAGCTTAGTGTATTTGTCTAAATAGAAAATCTGTCTTATTTTATTCTTTTAAGTTGCCTTTGTTTAGATCCAATAGATAGCAATGTGTATGTGAGGTTCTTAAAAACACTATGCAAATGCTTTGATACATATATATATTTTTAAATGCATACATACTTTTATATATACATACAATGCTTTATCTTTACTAATGAAAGTAACTGATGAATTTTTCCAGCTTTTCTGCAGCCACTGTTCTTCCAACAGCGTTCCACTTCCACACTTTGGACACGCGAAACCTGTACGAGTCTGCAATCACTGCTACATGTTTCGTGTGACGCCATTTACTACGATGCACTGACGAAGAATGGTTGTCACCGTTTCAGTTGTGCTTGATGGCACTGTGCCACTGTGAACAGTCTTGCCGGTGACATTGTATGTGACAGCTGTGGCTGTTGTGACATTTGCTGTCACAACAATTACCTGGTACACATTACAGACTTATTAATTACGCCTGCGGCTGTAAATTCTGTGATAGTGGCACCGTCACTTGTAAGTTGTTGTGCGGTTGCTTTTAAGAATGATGCGCTGGTTCTAGTTACAGAACTGCGTTGGCCGTAATGATCTTTGTGCTGTAATAAACAACTCTGATAAGTATATGCAATTTCTGTTTTAGTTGCTTCTTGTCGAAAATGTTTGTGTGAATAACTGAACTGGTGATCTTTGCGATCAAAATTTAACATTTATTGAGAAATCTGTAATATATTGTTGCTGTTTAAAGTGTGTGGACTGTTTTGTACTGGTGTCAAGTGACAGTTACTGTGCCTCCTGTTTGCTTTTATGATTCTGTATGCTGTGGCTTATTAAAAGCGGAGCCCACAGTTTTATATGCTGTGGTGCCAACCATGCAAAACCCCCATTTTTATCTACATCATATGAAAATGCCAGGATTCCAGTTGAATCCGTTTTGAATCACTGACAAGAGAACATTGTTTTAATTTAACATATCTGTTTAAGACGTAATTATATTATTTTTGCATGTTGTCACTGATGATAATTTTTTGTTCATTTAAGTTAATTGGATGCAGTGTATATGTTGCTCCGGGAAGTAAAGATTTTTAACAGTTGGTTCTTTGTGAAAATTTATCTGCAAAAACATTTTTACTTTACTAAAAACTTGTTCTGATGCACATTATATCCATTCTACGATTTTAAGCTTAAATGTTATGGTTGTGTAAATTTCTGTCAGCATTTTAAAACTTCTGTTTGGCTTTTAAGTGTAAAGTTTGAGAAGTTCTTATAGACGTACAAAGATTTTGTTGTTTTCATTTGCCTAAAGATTGTTTTATGTGTGCATATGTTTGAAACGCACATCATTGCTTTTGTGTGAAACTGTGTTGTAACTGTTGTTATGTGTGTAAGTATTGCACTTGTGTTTTATGTGCATGAATAATTTTGTGTAATTATGTTTACGTTATTCTCACATGCTTATCATTACTAGATTTTCGTTCATGTGTAAGTATGTATATATCTAGACACTTGACATGGTGCCTTTTAAGTACCTCAATGTTTAATTCCTTGAGAACGTAAAGTTCATCAGTAAGCAAACAATGCTCAGATAAATAGAAAAGTCACCACTGGCAGGCCCACACACAGACACACACACACACAGAACCAAACCAAAGGATTCCAATCAACAGTTGGCAGTTAACATCATGAGCACTATTTGTATTTGGTAAGGTTTGATAACACTTTGCTGTTAACATGGTACATGTATAGAGTAAGGTTTGACTACATTTTGCTGTATATGTATATGGTAAGGTTTGATAACAATTTGCTGACATTCATATGCATTATGTACACCACTTAATTTTGGGGTCGTTGACACTTTATTGGCACCAGGTATCTGGGCATTTGTATAGCACCTTTAAGAACCTCAATTCAGTTGTAAGGTTGTACATTTATTGAATTTTTGTGAATTTCTGTGGGGTCAGCTGATGACTGAACACACCATACCTTACCCTGTAATCGCTTGTATTTCCAAGTGACACCCAGCATTCATATGTATATATGAATATATCTGGGCTTTCATATAGCGTCCTTTAAGGACCTCTCAGCAGCATTGTTGTCAAGATGGCACTACATCCTAAGTAGCTTTAGAAAGTACCATATATGCAATTATTGTCGATTTTATAGCAGAAATATTTTCTGTCTGTTTATGTGAATTGTGAATTGGTTCTGTACAAATAATCACTTGACATTAGTTAGCTTTGTTTTCATGTCGTCTTCATACGTTGGTTTGAAAAATTTGTTCAGTACATGTGACACAAAGCCTCCCTAGCAAAGTAGGAAAATGACTGTTGCCCTGATGTATGTAACGGGGTAAAATCCCCCGCCCCGTAATGTAACTGATTGATTAATGTAAATTTTTAGGGCACTTGCTTCAAACGCAAATCTTTTGATGAAAACAGTATTCGCTTGCTGCTTACTGGTAGCTTCGAATTTTAATTGCATTTTTTTAACACTTAATGGTCCTCATTTTAAAATTAGAAACTAAAATAACCTGGCTTCTGTACTGACCCACAGTGCTTTGGCTAATCAGTTAGTGTATCTAAATGAGAGACAGTGTCAAAACTGATCATGATCTGAGGACAGAAAACAGTTGGCTTACGGAAGCAAGTAATGACCCAGTAGTACTGAATCTGAATGGTGATTGGGTTTTACTGTGATTGGAACCTCATTTTTAATGTAATGTATTGATAACTTTCTGTTTTGTGCTGGGCCTAACAATATGTGGAATGGTTTTATTAGGCCTAACATAATGATGAAAAGAATGGCCATGAAGTCCTAGTAATAGATTACTAAGCAACCTAATACTTATTGGACGACTGGCCTGATACTTCTTGCTGCATTGTGGAAGGTCAGCATAGAGGTCAGTTAGTTTGCCCTGTATCATGGGGAAGAGACTTAATTGTGAGCTGGGACAGGAAAACCTAACCCTTAGCTTAAGTTTTCTGTTCTCAAATTGAGGCCACAAAGAATTGGAAGGGGTTTGGTTCAGATCACACAATGAATCAGTTGAACTTGGCAATTTGTGGTAGAGCTATGCAATCATAAGTGAAGATTTATCCAACATTGTCATTTGCTTTTATAGTTTATCTCTTCCTGTGTTTCAGCCTTGAGATTTGGGACCATGTCATTCCTCACCACATCATCACTCTTTGTACTGTACTCTCTACTTCAAAACGATGCACAGTTCTTAGCGTTTTTTAAATGAGCAAAGCAGGAGAAGCAAAAAACAGAGGACATCTCATCCGAACAAATATTCGTGATAAACGCATATAAATAAAGTACACTGTAGCTTTGCCTATTGAGTTTGGCTAGCGAGGCACTGATGTTTTCTTAACTCAAGTCTACGTGGTTTGGAATGGCGCATGGGGTGCAGTGTTCTTTGGCTTATTTATATCTCAGAAAATGCTGCTTCCATGAGTTCCTGAACGATAGAATTGGTCGCTCGCATTGCATCTTGAAGGTTCGATAGCTGAAGTTGCATTCTGGCCATTTCGTTCTGCAGCTTCAGCAAAAGGGTGTATTTTGTCATTGGAGTCCATCCCTTGAACATTTTGCTCTCCCCATCTGCCACCTTCCTGGCTTCCATCTGGGAAACTTGGATGCCAGCTGTTGCCTCTGCCTGAGGCTGTGATCCTTGTTCAATGCTGGCACCGTGCTCAGCTTGTTTGGGGATTACCATGGAATTGGAGTCAGGGTGTGATTTTTCAGATTCCTGCGTGGTTAACGTGGCATTATTTTCTGCATTTGCTTCACTTGTTTTGTCTTGCAATGAATTTGTGGCCTTTGAAGAATTTTCTGTTTCAACGTGTAGTTTGCTTTCCAAAAGTGAAGCCACTTCAGTTTTGAGTTGCTTTAGTTTCTGGGATAATTCTGACGATGTCTCTTGCTCAAAGATCTGTTCTTGGTTCATGTGTGCTGTATGATTTGCTTCTGCTTGTAGGGTTTTGTTAAGATGTTTTGAATCTGAAACTGTTTCTGTTGCTGGTGTGATTGACAAATGTGACTTTTCTGCAGGTAATTCATTTGCCTCCAGGACTGCTGTGGATTTTTCCAAAGCCATTTCTGTTGTCTGTAAGACTGTTTCAGTTTTCTCTGAAGGCATTTCTGATGTCTGTAAGACTGTTTCAGTTTTCTCTGAAAGCATTTCTGATGTCTGTAAGACTGTTTCAGTTTTCTCTGAAGGCATTTCTGTTGTCTCTGTGACTGTTTCAGTTTTCTCTAAAGACATTTCTGATGTCTCTGTGACTGTTTCAGTTTTCTCTGAAGACATTTCTGTTGTCTGTAAGACTGTTTCAGTTTTCTCTGAAGGCATTTCTGCTGTCTGTAAGACTGTTTCAGTCTTCTCTGAAGGCATTTCTGTTGTCTGTAAGAGTGTTTCAGTTTTCTCTGAAGGCACTTCTGTTGTCTGTAAGACCGTTTCAGTTTTCTCTGAAGACATTTTTGTTGTCTGTAAGACTGTTTCAGTTTTCTCTGAAGGCATTTCTGTTGTCTCTATGACTGTTTCAGTTTTATCTGAAGGCACTTCTGTTGTCCTTATGACAGTTTCAGTTCTCTCTGAAAGCATTTCTGATGTCTGTAAGACTGTTTCAGTTTTCTCTGAAGGCATTTCTGTTGTCTCTGTGACTGTTTCAGTTTTCTCTGAAGGCATTTCTGTTGTCTGTATAGTTGTTTCAGTTTTCTCTGAAGGCATTTCTGTTGTCTGTAAGACTGTTTCAGTTTTCTCTGAAGGCATTTCTTTTGTTGCCAAAACTGGTATTGTACCCTGCAAAGACTGATTTAGGTCTTCCCTTGGTTTGTCAGCTTTTGCTGGCATCTCAGCACTTTCTGACCTTGATTCTTGTAGTAATTTGTTTTCATCTGGCCATGTTTCTGTTGATGCCAGTGGCAATTTGGCCTTCTCTAAAAGTAACTTTGTTCTTTCTAGCAGCTGTAACTGTTTTCTCTCATCAAACGGATCCTTATCTCCTGTTTGTTCTATCTGGTGCTGTGATTGTTGCAAATCCTGTTCATTGCTGAGTGACTCATTTTCTCCAGGCAAGTTTTCATCCTCGTCTTGCGAATATTCTGTACCTTCGTAGTACATGATCATATCTGACATTTCGGAATCGTCTGATAGGTAGTCTTCTTCAATTTCAAATTGAGATTTTTCAATTTCTTCAATTTCTAATTGTGATTCTTCAATTTCTTCAAATTCCAAATGGGAATCTTCATTTACTGGTAAGGCAGACTCTTTAATATCTTTTGCTGGAACTGTTGTGCCTGAATCCAAATTCTGTTCAACAGTTGGTTCATCCAAATTAATTGCTGTTGGTTGTTTAGTTAGTTCAACATTATTGCTCTCCTCTTCTTTTATTTCAGCAGGTGATAATGTTGCACAACTTTCAAGGCCTGAAGCAACTTTATTTTCTTCATTTGGTAATTTTGTATTTGCTGATTGCGGATCTGATTCGGTTTCAGAAACATTGAGTTGGTTAAGAAGCTCATCTGCCTGTTGTTTCAGTTGCTTGGTTTTTTCTAGTAAGAAATCTAGCTGAGCATCCTGGGACTTTCGTGCTAACTGTATTTCCTCTTCTAAACTACGAGTCTTCTGTAAGGAAACATCAGTCATATTCATTACTTTGCTATCCTGTAATTGTTCCTTTAAGCAACAGCCTTCATTTTTCCCTTTTGGTGATTTGACAGGTTTTCCAGGAACCATTTCAAAGACAGGTGATTCCTTTCCCAGCTCTGAAGGCTGTGACGTTTCTGCTGGAGGGCACGTCACTGACTCGGGAGGTAGCTGTCTTTGTGAAAGTGGTAGTTTTGATTTTTCGAGGAGCAACTTTGCTCTCTCTAGAAGTAGCCTGAGTTCCAGTTTTGCATCAAATGATGGGTCATCTTCGTCACTTGATTCAAAATCTTCATCATGTGATTGTGTTTCTTCTTTTGTGGCTTCGTTATTCAATAAGGGTTCCATTGTTTTGGGATCTACTTCCTTTAAAATTAATTCAGTTTTTAGATCTGGTGGATCTAGACCACCGTTCTTACACTTAATTTCATTGATACATTTAGTGGATGCTCCTGCATTTGTTTGCAGATTTTCCTCCAGTGACATGTTTTCTTGAGGAATTTCGGCTGGACTTTTTATGTTTTCTGTAATTGTTTTCTGTGACTCTATCTCTAAAGGAAGTGCATTTTTGTCTAATGCAAGTATGGTTTGCCCAGAAGACTTTTCATTTTTTTCTAGATATGGTTTGGTTGTCTCTGAAGACATTTGTGTTGTATCCAACAGTGGTTTTGTTTGCTCTGAAGACACTTCTGTTATCTCTGAAGTGGGTTTGGTTGTCTCTGAAGACAGCACTGTTGTTTCAAGCACTGTTTTGGTTGTCTCTGAAGACAGTTGTGTTGCATCAAAGATTTTTTTGGTTGTCTCTGAAGATGGGTGCATTGTATCAAGCACTTTTTGGGTTGTCTCAGAAGGCTTTTGTGTTGTGTCAAGCACTTCTTTGCTTGTGTCTGAAGATGGTAGTGTTGTATCCGACGTTTGTTTTATTTTATTGAAAGTTTCTTCTGATGTCTCTGGTTTGGTTATTTCTGGAGATATTTGTGCTGTTTGTGGCATTTCTTTCGTTGCATGTGAGGAAAATTGTGTTGCCATTGGTGAAGGTGCCAAATTGTTTTCTTTGGCATCGATTTTCCCTGTTGGTAACTGGTTACGGCTCATGATCATATTTGCCTTTTGCTGAAGCAGTTGAGTTTTCATAAGTAACAGGCTCAGTTCGTTCTTTTCCAATAAAAGAGCCGTTTGAATATCCGACCAGGAATTTCTGTCTGCTGCGACTGCTTCAGAAGCATCAGGTGCATTGTGTTTTGCATTGTTTTTCACTTCTTCAGATGTCAGTTCATCTGTATCTGAATCTTGTATTTGCTTTACCACTTCAGTTTTTTCCAAATGCAATTCCTTAGTCATTTCAGATGGCATTTCATTTATTGCTGTTGCAACTTCAAAAGGTAGTTTCGGTTTATTATCTTCCTTCTGATCAGAGTTGAAAACCAGGTGGCCTTCAAAACCTCTTTCCGCCGTTTCCCTGGAGAGCTCTTTACTTTCCACAGTTTCTTTCAAGGATTCCACCGCTTCTGTGCCTGTCTCGGTCGTCCGTGGATGAGTGGCTTTTTCCAGAAGTAGCTTAGTTTTTTGCAGAAGTCTTCGCAATTCCAATTTCTCGTCAAACGGTTCATCATCATTGACCTCCTCTATCTGTGATTCTTGGTTTCCTTCTGCACACTCTGCTGATTTGCTGAGCAGAGTTAATGATTCTTTTCCTTCTTCTTGTAATGCCTTATCTTCCATAGGGTTAGCCTTTTGTACTGTACACTCTGAAGACAGTGCATTGGTTTTGGCCAATGTCAATTCAGATTTCTGTAAAGGCAGTTCAGGATTTTCTAGGTCCGATTGAGTTTCCTTGGAACCCGAGTCCTTATCTTCATGCAATTCAGATTTATGTAAAGGTAGTTCAGGATTTTCTAGGTCCGATTGAGTTTCCTTTGAACCCGAGTCCTTATCTTCATGCAATTCAGATTTCTGTAAAGGCAGTTCAGGATTTTCTAGGTCCGATTGAGTTTCCTTTGAATTCGAGTCCTTATCTTCATGCAATATTTCTAGAAACGGTTTCGCCTTAAGTTTTATCTCGTCTGCTTTCTCGTAGAGAATTTCCCCTAAGCTTCGGTTCTCGGATTCTTCGGAGCTGTTTGCAGCATTCCTTTTCCCAGCTTCCATCTTTCCGAAGTTATCTTGACTTTTCAGTGCCATATCACAGCTGTTGTCAGCGACCGTACGATCCCCTTCCTCCTCTTGGTTCATTTCTTGGAAATGTGTCTTCTCTAGAAGGACCTTGGCTCTCTGCAGTAGCACCTCAAGCTCTATCTTCTTGTGGCGTAGTTCCGCATTTACATCACCCTGAAGCGGAAACGGAACATTCTCCGATAGACCGGAGATTTCGGCATGATCATGGTGAGGCCATCCATCGTGGCGTTCCGCTTCAGCGGACAGCGGTGCTTTCTCTTCATGCGAAACCACTGTTGCAGTGCGCCCATTCAATTCCTTTGTGTGAGGCAACTCTTTTGAAACCTTTAGCAATTCTGACTGTTTGCAAGCGTAACCTGTATTCTCCGATTCTAGCGAGTTCTTATTTTTTCGGCTTAGACACGTCTCTGCCTGTTGCTGGAGCCGTTTCGTCTGCTCCAGCAACAGTTCAGTTTCGGTTTTCTCCAAGAGTATGTTCCGCTGTTCCGGGGTTAGTTCTTCAAGACATGCACCGTCACCAGTTGGGCTGATTGATTTAGTGTCGATACTTCTGTGAGGCGTCTGGTCTTTCCGGTGACCGGTTCGCTGACTTTGAAGCAAGTGCGCCGTTTCGCAATGTCCAGGTGCCTCGGGTGCTTCTGATGAAGCGACTGGTGGAGGTACCTCGAGTGTTTCTCGTTTTACCTCACCCAGCTGCGATCTTCCACTGACACAGGTTTTCGAGGCCTCTTCTATTTTTGCCCCTCCGCAGCCGCCCATCTGTCTGCTTACTGGCGTCTCAGCTTGAATCTCCTTTTGATTAGTTCTGGCTCCATTCGCGTTTGCGTTTTTCGCCTTTCCGCATTTTTCCTTTTGCCGGCCTCGCGAAGCTTTTTTATCCATTCTTCACAAGACTCTCTGAACAAAGTCTACAGATTCACCTGGCTCTTTTTTACGTGTAAAAGTTCCAAGGAATCGGTTCTTGTTCAAACTGACTCCTATAGCGCTCTTATAGAATAGCTAGGCGAACTAGCTAGCTATGATCCTTTTCCGTCGATACGCTTAGAAGTTCAGCTTCTGTTTTCAAGTCCAATGTTTGGCGTCGACAAGAGAAGTCAGTCTCGAATGTGATTCGCCGAATTCTAGCTGTCGAAATCCCTGAAACGCACGCTGCAATGTTACATAAAGTAAACTGATTCGAAGCGTAAGTTATACGCACTGTATTTCAAAATGAATCCAGGTGTGTATCGTCACAAGCTTTAACATGAAGGATTGTAATTAGTTCGTAAATGTAGGCCTAACAGACTATATGTGTGTTCTATAGGGCCTACATGAAATCGGTCAGATGGAAAAAGATGTCCAAGAGCCGTGGACAGAATACATATTTGGTGAGTTTCAAGGAGTCGGAAAAGTTACGATTTGTCTTGAAGCACCGTTAAACATACACCCATGGAATGCAATGGAAAACGGACACAGCGTCCCTTCAAAAATATCTCCTTAGAGGCTCTAGCAACCCAAGACAGCTTAACACAGGCGCTATATCAATTCAAGTCCGTAATAGCCAGTTTTTGGTCTGTTTAAGTGCCAGGTCAGAATCCCGGAGGGGATAACGCGGAGACAGCATGGTGCTACAATGAAATTGTTGATGATGGTGATTACGGATACAGTCAGTGCTAAACTCTGCTGCCCGCCTCATCTATGGTCCGACACCATTCAATCACGTCACTGATCTGCTGCGCGACAACCTGCACTGGTTGCGTATTCCTCAGCGGATCACCTACAAACTGTGCCTAATTACATACAAGGCTCTTAATGGTCTTCTATATCCGACTTCTGTATTCGAACAGCTGACAACCAGAACATATATCAGCTACGGTCCTCATCGAGGAATCAACTGCATGTCCCGCGTTCTTCCATGAAGTTCGGCGAACGTTCCTTCACTGTCGCCGGACCCACTGCGTGGAACAGTCTTCCTGAGAATGTGACGAATGCCCCATCCCTGGACACATTCAAGTCACGACTCATGACTCATCTTTTTAGGATATCTTATGACTGCAGTTGATTTTTGAACCCGTGTACAGCGCCCTTTTCTTTGGCCTCGGCTGTGCTACGGCGCTATATAAATTGTCTTATTATTATTATTATTATTATTATTATTATTATTATTATTATTATTATTATTATTATTATTATTATTATTATTATTATTATTATTATTATTATTATTATTATGGGATGGTGCAGGAGCTGAAGCAGTTTAGAGTAGCTTTGAAACTTCGGTTTTCAATCATGATTGAAATGCCCCAGAGAAAGGGCAAGCGAAAGAGTGCTTGTATTGACAGAGAAGTCGGGGGATAGACGAATCGACGGAGGTTTTTCGGCAGTTCGTTCCATTGAGCTGGCGATTAAGGATCAGTTGCAGAATTTGAGAGAGGAGGGACTGGAGGCCGAGAGAAAATATGAGGAAGAACGAGTAGATCTGTGAGGTTGGATAGTGAACAGCTGGCGAATGTACGAAGGTTTCCTCTGTCTAGTTCGAGACAGAACGAGACAGAGGAAATGGATTGGACACATTCTGAGAGGTTCCTTCTAAAAGATATTAGAGAGGGAAGAATGGAGGGAAATAAAAGAAGAGGAAGACCTAGACAAAAGCTACAAGACTGGATAATGGTGGACGGGTACTGCAAATTGAAGGAGGAGGCCCAACAACGTCATTGGACATTCGAACTTGCTCGGGGGCACAGAACTTGAAGAAGTATGAAGGTTGAGAAGTTTGAAGGGCATTGTAGGTAAGAGGTAAAATTTCGTAGTGCATGCGATGAGAGGCTTGAAGCCAATGAAGGTATTTGAGAATTAGGGTTAAGTGATGACGTTTGTGGGTTTTGGTGACTACACGGGCAATTGTTGATGCCGAGATGTGCCTGAGCCGAAAAATTGATCGAGCACACGTACTGGAACTGTCTCTCTACCTGACTTGGATTTTGACCTGGAACCGAACACTTTTGTTTATAAATTTTGTTTTGACTGAGCGCCTGTGAATAAGCTGGTCTCCGTGACGTGGCTTTCGTTGGGCGCTGTAGAAATCTCGGTATTACGATTACGATTACTATGTAACAGGCTATAATGACCTCGACCTGCTGACATATATACGCATGTAATGCAACAGAGATCATATCAACAATACATTACCCTGTCCACGTAATAAAAATAAATGCTGCACTTTCTATCAATCGTTTTTACTCACTCCATTTCAAGACGGAGAGACTCGTCGAAAGGAAGCTCACATCCGATTGCAAAACGCGTATTTAAGTCGGCACGGAAAAGATTTAAACGCACGAAGTCGCAAACAGAGAGAGACTTTCCACTCTCTGGCCGTCTTAAGAGATCGGCTGCTCTAGGGCATGCAGGGAGGGAGGAAGGGGTGGCAGGTTATGGTCTACGTTTGCCAGTTCTGGCTTCGTTTATTCTAACACATGGACTCCCGTCCAGTAGTAATTGGATACGATTCGAAGAATAAATAACAGATGTATTACCAATTTATTTTGCTGTAGGCCTACTTGTGTTTTCCTGGGCAAATATCCCAATCGTCGTCGTCGTCATCATTTATATTGTCTAGCTAGCGTAGTCGTTGTCATTATGGTCTTTATTTCTCTTTCTTTCAAATCCTCCATCTGGTCAGCTTAAATTCTTTCTACATGATCAAATCATCGGAGTCTCAGCCGAACGACTTAATCCAGCAGAATTGTCTGCCTATTCAAGGAATGTCGTATATTCATAATTTCTGTTTTTTTTTTGTAATCTGAACACTCCTGGAATTTTCCGTAGCCAACTCATGTATGTACCAAGGATTTCTTTCTCATCTTGCTTTTTCGTTATCCAACTTTCCCACCTGTATAAGAAGATGGGTTATATAATAGTCTTTATAGTCTTACCATCGTTATCTTTGTTATTTCTCTGCTTCTCCAAATCTTGGCCATTTTTTTCCAAATACTTTTGAAGCTTGTCCAATTCCTCGTTGCACGCATTTTCGCCATATTCTCGTGAATGGACACATCATACTCAGGCGTACGTATCGACAAAACAGGTCTTACTCACTGAGGCTACAGTTGACACCGATTGAGTCCACATAGTGTTATGAAGCATTACATGGTTAATCCCAGCCTACATGCTCCAGAAGGGCTGTGGTATTTTTAGGCAGTGCTAACAAAGTCGGCAGTCTGGTTCAAGTCGGCACCAGCACGGAGATTATGAGGAAGGGTTTGTTCTGTTGTGGCGTAGGAGGCAAAAGACCTATCTCTGTTTCATCCATCCATCCATCCATCCATCCATCCATCCATCCATCCATCCATCCATCCATCAATACATCCATCCATCCATCCATATGTCCGTCCGTCCGTCTATTCGTCTGTCCATCTACCCATCCATTCATTCATCCATCCATTCATCCATCCGTCCATTCATCCATCCATCAATCAATCAATTCATTCATCCATCATTAGTTTAAGGGTAGATTATTTGAGTGGCAGATGGTGATTCGAAGGTGTGATAGGCCCTAAGTGTAATTGGGTGAGGAGAGGAGAATGGCTTGTTCACGGACGAGGAAGGAAGTACCGCCTCCAAAATTGGAAGATGAACTTTTTCATGAAGATTTTGGCTACCTTGGCTGGTTGATAAGCGAGTATAGCCTTTCAGATCTGAAACTAGCCAGTTGAAATATATAGAGTGGTCCATGTTTCTGTTAGGGCGATTACATCAAGAGGGTATTTGCTATATGAAATAAGGTGTAGAGCGGTGTAGTGTTTTTTGTTGAGGAGTGAATGGATGTTAAATGTGCAGAGATTAAGGGATGATTAGGCCGTAGGGCCTAGTTTTTGGTGAATATCCCCGCTAGACAGAAGGGGAGAAGCTATGAAAAAATCTTATTGGGGTTGAAGCTTCCATATAAGGTCCAACCTCCTTATTCCTGTACACCATATATAACTGCTACAGCCAAAAAAGCAACTCCTCTGGCATATCTTGTTACACCACCTCGCACTATCTTCAACCCCAATAAAAAAACTTCATAGCTTCTCCTCCTATCTTCAGCGCCCAAATCTTTACTATCATCTGTCTAGACTGACGACATCTGATAGTCTCTGGGACATGGTCATCTCTATATAGGTCATCTCTATATAGGTCATCTCTATATAGGTCATCTCTATATAGGTCATCTCTATATAGGTCGACTACTGTACTAAACGCATCACACAAATAAATTTAATAGCAGACAAAATCGCAGACGAAATATAACCGGCCTATTAAATTACTCAGACGTGGTTTTCTTTTTTCATACTTTTATTTTTCATTTCTATAGTCATTTGTTTTTATTTGTTTACGCCATAGTCACTAATTGACAACACGTGAATTTAGGCAATTTCATTTTGTGAAAGTATCTTAAACACCGATCAATATGTATTCCTTATACTATAATACATAGCATAATGGAAGGTATTGAACGACAAGAAGGCATTTGGCAGATGATTGAATCAATGAAGCGTTTTATAGCGCCCCAAACTGTGTATAGTACAGACAGAAGTAGATCTAATATGTTTTAGTAAGTAAGTAAGGAAGCAAATAAGTAAGGAAGTAAGTAGGTAATTCATTGCCATATGTCCATCGACTGAGCGAAAAATCGTAGGCGTGAGTGGATAGTAGTTTAAGGAGATGCTACAGAAGGGAGGCGTTTGTGAATCGAAAGAGATGCAGAATAAATAGTTAGTGGATGAGGAAGATAAGGAGGAAGATTATAATTGTCATGTTCGATATAAAGAACCTCAATATTGTGAAATTGTACACATACACCGGTAACACCCTAACACCAGTGAAAGAAATACCGGGTACGCGCACCTATATAGATACAGTGAGGACCTGCTAATCATCGGTCATGGCGAGCAAAGCGTCGATATCTATCGGATCCAAATTTGTCGAAAATATTCGGACCTGAAATAATACAAATAAATATCGGCCTATATGTTTTTAGAATACTTGTCTAGGCCCAGTTATAGGCTCACTTAATAATAAGCAAACATGTATTCTACATATTATTTCTTATATAGGCCTATCCTAACTAGTAGGCCTAGTAATTGTTGAGCAAAGGTGGGATTCCTTTGGTCGGCTCTTCATGCATCCGCCATTGAGTAGTTGAATTAGTTACCCTCGAAATTTCTAAGTCGCTACTTAAAAGCTAAGCGCAGGGCACCAGCTTATTCGTGAGCGCTGCATCAAGTCAGTGGGTTTGTCCATGTCAGGAACCAAGTCCGGTTGCCAGAAGACTACAGAGAGAAGGGGGAGAGGAGCTGTTAGGGTGGGTTGTGTTATCAGCTTTTGTATGTGTGCAGCTTCTGTGACTTGCTCTTGACGAGCGCTAAATATTAAACAATACCGGTCTTCATTATATTATAGGCCTGTTACATTATTATTAACGGAATTTAAAAGAGTGAAGCATATAATTTAATCCCTTCTACATCTTTGTTCAAGCCTGATAGCAAATAATAAATCCCTCAATGTTAAAATCAATTAAAAACCCAGAATCACCTCATCGATAAGTCCGATAAAATCCAAACCTTCCAAGCAACCAATCGCCACCGGCTGATTACGAACACTTATGCTGCCTGCAAGATCGATAACACATTTATGTAGCGAATCATTTAGTTTAAAAAGGAGCTTATAGATTTCCTGATAGTAAATGTTCAATTGAAAAAGTTGTCCACAAAAATACTCGAGCCTGCTCAGCATGCCACAACATTCCACAAACTATTTAATAACTTCCTGGCTTATCACAATGTGATTAAGCAGAATGGATTTAAATTTGTTTGAAAATAGAAGCAAAGAAACAGGAAGAAGCAAAGAAACCAGAATAAATACCAACCGCTTTCCAGTCGAGCGTTTCCAGTCATTTCCTTTCCATCGATGAAGTACCTAAGGGTTGACAACGGACTTTTCTTTCCATCGTAGACCAGTACGTGCTGGTGCCAAGTACCGTCATTTGCCTCCGCATACTTATAGTCCTCCGTACTCTGCAGATAAGTACCGTCCGTGATCACACCTGCCGTGCTCTTATCGGTCACGTTGTCAGCGTAGAAGGCCCAGGTGGCCTGAGAATCCGGCGAGGCAGAGTTGCCGAACACGCCCTGTCTACTAGGGTACGTCGATGGCAGGCGCTTGTAGGACACCACAAATGTGGCCCTGGAGACAAGGGTTGCAATGGCATCGCCGGTGGTGGCCTCGGTGGCCTCGACAAAGCTGAGGACCGTGCGACCCAGCGAGGAAACCGTGACGCATTGGTGGCCGGAGAACACGGCCGAGCAGTTGATGGCGCGATCAAGGCACGTGAAAGTCGGTGGAGATCGACCCAAGGGGGTCGAACCATGATGACCGAGGCCAGAATGGTCAGTGGTGTCGCCGTCAAGTGGAAGGTAGAGCACCTGGGCTGAAAACACATCAGCTGACCAGGAGAATCATACCAACAACAAAATGAGAGCTTACTACAGATATCACGAATATTACTACGGGGCTAATAAAACGGACTTCATGGTGTGTACGGTACGAGACCAACATAATAACCGACGGACGGACGGACGGACGAACGGACGGACGGGTGGGTCAGTGTTCTTGCCCATCGGGAAAGAAGAAGAAGAAGATGATGATGGTGGTGGTGGTGGTGGTGGTGATGATGATGGTCTTCAGATCTCTACTAAAAACTCACCTCTTCCTGAACTCATCATTTCCTCCGTAGACTGTCTCTGTGTCTTCTGGACTCCTCCTTGGCTTTTCGACCGGACTCACCATGGAATTTGGCTTGGACAATGATTTTGCTTAGCAGCGACCATCGACTGATGCCTTGAGCATTATTACAGTGGCGCTATAGAAGTTCTTAGATTAGATTAAATTAGATGATGAGGAGAAGGATGAGGATGATGATATTGATTACGGCAGACAAGGTGAGGAACGTAAGATACTCAACTTCAACGAACTGCCAGTTTCACATGACAAAACCGGATTAATCTGCTGAGATGCCAAGGATGGCAATAGGAATGAATTCTTACGTTTGCTGCTTGTTAAGCTGCCATGGTGTCTTTGTTTCACAACAGCCACAATGATTAGAAGTGTCTTAGGTACAGATGCTGCTACGACTCACTGACTAAGGCATCGATGCTGAGTCCGTTGCATTTGTTGGTGTCGCAGTAACAGACGATCGTCTGGAATCCAGTGACGGCGTTTCCGTTCACGTAGCAACCGAGTCTACCCCCAACGTCTGACCCGCTCTGGCACCCCCTCTCGATGACTGCAGTAACATCATGCCACAAAAACAACTTGTCAGGACCTTCGTATCATCATCGTCGTCATCATCATCATCATCATCACCGTATATAGTAGACGTCGTTGTCGTCATCATCTTCACCACTACCACCACCGCCACCATAACAACAACAATAACAGCAATATAGCCATGGTTGTACCTGATCTGGTACCATTGGTTTGGCTGACGTAGCAGACTCCGTAGCAGGATGTGACGGTAGCGCTGTTTCCAGAATCTCGCGTCACTCTCAGCTGCAAACTACTCATCACCAACGACGAAGGCGTCTTCCAACAATACAGTGGCGCTTCATAAATGCATGTTCACAAACAATAAATATATATATATCAGATCGAGAAGAAAGAAGAGAAAGAAGAAAGAATATGAAAACAAGGACAAAGAACAGAGACAACGGTGATGAAAATTCTGACGACGGCGATTTTGAAAGTTGATCAGTGGAATTTCCTAGATCAAGCCATGTTAAATGGAATCAGTACCTATAGATCAGTACTTATAGATCAGTACCTCTAGATCAGTACCTATAGATCAGTACCTATAGAGAGTGACTTTCTGATCGTGAAATGAAGTTGGTAGAATGGACTGATATCAAAATCATTCGCTAAACATACCAGCTCACGGATTTATTCACATTCTATAATTATTATAATAGGTTATAGTGATATTTACTTACGTGGGCATTTCGTCTTTCGATAGTGGACAACCGTATCAGATTTTTCCAGAAGGTCTTCGTGGACCTCTCGAAGGTAGTAGCACGTAGAGGTGGAGATATCGAAGTCCACTCCTTGGCAGAAGGACCGCACAAGGCACCAGCGTTTGCACTCTTCGATCGAATCGTTCTCTTCCCAGAGGCTGATGTTCTGGCCAAACGGATGAGAACGATATGGAAACTTCTGATAGGCATAGGGGCATCCTATTCCAATCATCATCATTTTGCATTGAAAACGTTTAATTAGATCGAATCAGGTATATAATATTATACATGTCTAATCAGCTGTTAAGATCGGCGTCTGTTCAGTGACTTCTTGCGTTAATATATATAGGCCTACTGTTCCGTTAATAATTAACTTCGTGTAAAAATGTTTAAATAGATATTATTTTAGCGTCGTTTAGTTGCATTTACTGGTTATGTTTTCATTAACAGAGTTTGCTCAAAGACTCTGTTGATTTACTTTGCGTGCAGCCTAGTTGTACCACTACACTAGCAGTCAGTAAGTGCCATTTGCATTGCGCTCAGTAAATATCCTCATTGCAAAGTGTTCATTGAAATTACTAACTAGGGTACTCGTACCTACTTAGGAGAGATTAAATCCTAGGAGGGATTAATTCCAGCTAGAAGGGGAAAGATATCCGTACCTACTTCAAGAGAATTTAGAAAATCCATCGCATAGACCTCTTGCCCAGTTCTTCCTTACTTGTACCATTATTGTAACAACTGACCTGAATTATATATCCTATCTTACCTATGTACTTAGTAACTTACCTTTCCAAAGGTGAAGGTATATAATTGTTTGCGCCTCTATAGCAACTTTTCAAAAGCCTGTCCCAGGATCTGAGGGATAGTTTGGCTGAAGAGCAAACACGACCACAGCAATCCAACAACAAGACACCTTTTCACCCATCTACATAACTGCCTTCCTACCCACCCATCTACTTGACTACCTACCTACTTACCCACCCATTGACCCATATACCCATATTAATTCAGAAGTTGCTGTGCAAATGATAGCAAAACATATGTATCGGATCTAAGCAGATCGAACCCAATTTCAATTTTTAAAAAACCTCGTCTGTTAGTATTTTCCATTATTTAAAATATGTAATGGCACCTGCCTGAATCTGGGATTTTGTCTTCAGGTGGCAGTAAATCTTCAAAGGAGGCTAAAATGAAAGCAGCAAAGAATATAGTTTCAGTAAAAGTTATTCTTGATTTTCGCATTGAACTGCGCTAGTGAAGCATCAACTCAGGTGTGCATTGAAATCGCTACACAATAAAATAGGTTAGACGAAACATGTCTGTTTTAGCCTAAACTGTTCCATAGCAAGCTAAAATTTGCAACACGGTGGTCTATTCAGCTGGGTTTGTGACTTAACAGTTGAGGTTTCGAGCCTGCTGAGGGGACTCCGTGTAACAACCCTGGTCAAGTTGTTTGCGCACACATGCCTCTGTCACCATGTAGTATAATTCGGTACCGGCGCGAGTCATTACCAAATAATACTGCTTGGTGACACAAGAGGACATGAGCACCTTTCTTAAGCCCCCCCCCCCCCGTGGGACACGGAGCTTCTACTTACTAAGCTGAGAAGATTTTTCGTAAACTTTCTTTAGGCACCGCCTCGTATCATGAATCAAGGTGTGTCGAATACAAATATGTAGCACAGCTGTATGCAAATAATTAAAGCACAAACTGCGCACAAAACAGACAGCAATGAAAATGTTTATCCACTGGAAAACGAGTCTCAAGCGTTTCAGCTACGCGTGTAGGCCTATGTGCAGTTAGCCGATGCAAGCCGTGGTTTTACTTTAGGGATGAGGAAGGGTCGCACATGGTGTGCACGTGAAGTGTGCTTTGAAGTTAGACACAAAACGGCACATAAATCGGTTATCTTTGAAGTTTTACTCTAGTCAAACCTTGCATTCAGACCGCCAAGTAAACAGTAAACAGATTTGTCAGAAAGACACCTAAGGCTTACTTACCAGTGTGATCGTGTCTTTGGGTAACCGATCTAGCCGTGTGAACGCAGCGCTTCCTCCGGTAATGATCACAACATGGGTCAGTGATGGGCTGAAGGCTGAAGAAAAGGGACCAAGAATAAATGAAGAAACAGCGCAGGGTAACTGGAACAGAATCCATGTTATTCCAGTCCACTCCGAGGCATCTTTTATCGTCCAGACAGCGACGCTGGCATTCTTTGACACTGGAAAAGCTCTGAGACAGGCCGTAGAACATGTGACTATTCCGGAACAGCTCAAACTCAGACTCACGACAATCTATCAAAACAATAGATTAAGATCATCATCGTCGTCTCCTCCTCCTCTTTTTCCTCCTCCTCCTCCTTCTGCTCAGTATCATCATCTGGACTACTGCGCATGTTCGAGGCCATATTGGTCGTTGACTGTCTTTACATCATTTTTGACGGATAATATTGTCTAAACGTGAAATTTGTTAGATAATTCTGGCAGTTTTGGCTTTTACTGTTGTCAAGTCTGCATGTCGGAATTATTTTCATTTTCAACACGGATATACTGCTTTTGGACGGTTTTTTGCATGTTATCGTGACTTTCTGTTAGTGGAAAGATAGATGTACAGTCAGTGGAGGAGAATGCTGTGAATGACTGTGTCGAATGCAGCAGACAGAACACAGAAGAGAAAAGTTTCCAGAGTCTCACAGAAGAGAAAAGTTTCCAGAGTCTCACAGAAGAGAAAAGTTTCCAGAGTCTACCTTCAGACGTTTGTCAGGCAGAACATGCAAGGACCGTCTCAGTAGAGTGTTAAGCAAGATAGGTCGACTGCCTTTCATGGAAGAACTCGCTGTTGTTGAGGTAGTTGACAAGATGCGGGACTACTTTTCCAGCATCTCAGACAGAACACCCAAGCTTGAGATTGATCGATAATTTTCGACATCTACGCTGTCTAGGCCAAGTATTTTTTAGCAGCGGACTAATAGTCGTGGGAAACGATTCCAGCAAAATAATAAAACATTTTTATATCGGATTTGTTGACCAATGTGAGTTATTCTATCGATAACAGCAAAAGAAAACATACTTTGCAACTTAAAATGTGAATGCATTATGTCTTTCTGTTATTTGTGAATCAAAATAAACGGCTTCAATCAATCAATAAAATAAAACAGTTTCCAAATACGATTACGTTATACCCGTCACATATTAATACAAGAACTACGTTTTATAACCGCGTGAAGCTTGACCTAGTTTGTTGTTTGTAACGACCTTCGGAGAAGATGCAGACTGTCACGAGCTACATTAGGTTGAGTCAACACTCAACCCAAGGGTTTTATGCAGGTCACGCGAGAATAACAAGCTGCTTTCTTTGAGACAATTAAGCAAAATAAGTCAACACTTCAGCCGAAAAACGCAGCTGTTTAACAGCCGCCGGTGGCGCCCTCTGGCTCTATGATGATATGAACTTTCAGGTAGAGTCACGTGCACACTGAGCTCAGGCGGATGAACCTACGTTAACATAGAAAACAATGCGTGCCGCAGAGGACGTAAAGCACGAATCATGTTGACCTGTTTTGTTGGCCTTTATGGTGATTGGTGAATGAAAAAGCGCCACGTGAGGCCATCTTGCTTCATCAAATTGAAGAACTATATTATATAATATATATATATATATATATATATATATATATATATATATAAAATATATGACGTTTTACTTTCTCTGCAATTACTGAATTAATGGTAACTTTTCCATATTAGTACACAAAATGACTTTCCCTAGTAACTTTACTGTAATAACTCTTCAAAAGCTTCATGGTTCCAGACAGACCTTTGCACCTTCCAGTGGTGCAATTATTTACACTTGATGCCAACTCCATACAAACCGAAACGACATAGCTTGGTGCAAGGGATGTGTCTGTGGACCTTGGAGTTTTCAAATTGATAAAGACTTATATATGAGGCAAAAACACAAAACCTCAGTAAATTCTCCCTCGCATACAGTTCTGGTACTAGGTACTTGGTAGGAGAAACATACCGGTTGCTTTGAAAGACGCTACTAAGCAAGTATGCCTAAGGCGGTGTTAATTCAGCGATGCATGAGAATCAGTGAACTTTAACCTGCAACATTGTTGGTTTTCCAGGCGGATGGCTTTGGCAACTCTTTGCCAAATCGTCTTCTTGTCAGATCCGGTTTTCCGATTTCAGTCCTGGATGTTTGATTTGTATATAAGTTGTGACCATCGCCGGCGCTAGATAAAGCATGCGGTAGTTGGGGAACCAGATCATTTGATACAGCTGTGCGGCAGAAGCACGGAGGCTGAAGATCAGTCTTTCCCTGATACACAGAAAATTCAATGTCAAGCGGTTTGCATTTACAGACATCATATCATAGGTTACTTGTAGAAAAATTTCTATAGTTCACTATTGTCTTTCTGGTCATAAAGAATAACTGTTATCATCCCCAAAAATCATCGTCGTCGTCGCCGTCATCATCATCGTCGTCGTCGTCACTGTAGTCTAGTTATTATCATAACCGTAATCGTAATTATTAGCAAACATCATCATCGCCATCCTCTTCACTATAATCCTTAACATTGTTATAATCATTATCCGTGTTTTGGAAATTTCTTTATCACTATCATCGTCGACATCTTCATCATTATCCTTGTGGCTGTTACTTTAATCACAATCCCTTTCGTTCTTCTCCTTGATCTGCCTTTCAATGTTGTTCCCTTTCTCGTCCTGCTTTGGCTCTTAGTTTTTCAGCTAAGATACACAGCTTCTATTCTTTCTAGTTTCAGCGCCTCCTCCGTTTGTCAGCACCGTTTATGGCCTATGCACCTTCTCTTCCTCATTCTCTGTCAAATGCTAACAACTAATCTAATCTAATCTAATCTAAAGACTTCTATAGTGCCGTTATCATAATGCCCAAAGCATCAGTCGATGGTCGCTTTAAGTCAGAATCGCAATCCTAAATCGTATTCCGTTGGAGAAGCCGGGTTGAATTGAAATAGGTCAGAGAATCAGGTTCATGAAAGAAGACTCAATACAGCGCATAATGTAGAGAATTTACTCACCTGAAGGTAGGAACTCCCTTGACTGAGCTGATCCTCCTTCTGGGCACACGTGTACGTTCCCTCGACACACCGGACCCTAACGGCATTCATCGGATGATCAGCGTGCTTTGGATTAGCTTCGGATTCCTGCTGGTTGCCTGGATACGATGAGGTCACGGGGTCAATGCAGGAGAAGAACTCGTGGGGGTTTTCCTTCACCCAGAAGTATTTGCCCGGCAAACAATCTACACAGTGTCATAAGATAGGAAGAAGCAAGTACTGTAGATCAGTTTAATTATTTATGTAGCTCATGCGCATAGACACCTTACTGCTAAGAAATATGAAATTTTCCCCCCAGCGTATTTCAAAACAGATTCTGCTGCTTAAATATACCATTGTCACTCTCTCTCGCCTTCTGTCACTCAATTGCTTACTCGCTCACTCACTCATTTGATTCCCGAAAAGAAGGTAAGTGCGGACGAACCTTCTATGAAGACGCTAGCCTTGTTTTTGAAGGCCAATCCCTGAAATCGCAGACAGTTGCCACAAAGGACAATTCCACAGAAAATTATCACTCTAAATGCTTCAACAGCCGTTATCGACATTCCTAGAATTACTGCTGATCTAATCTATGGCTTCTATGGCGCCGTTTTGAAAGCACTAAACAAACCCTTCTAAGTCTGGTAGAAATCTGTCTAGAGTTTCGGGGCTTCGATAGAACTGTGAATGAAAAATAGCTTCACAGTGAAGTTAAAACCGTTTTACGCGAGCTGTAGCATTGGTCTGAATAACTGATTAATTGTGTGATTGTGTTTGATTTCCTTGTCTTGACCGAGCGTAGTTCTGAAACGCGCCCACTTGCCTTTGGCGCCAATAATTTATTGTCGACAATTGTTGCTCACGCGTCTGTCGCACTTCGGAATGACGCCAGTGAACGTGAGTGAACGTGATTCAGTGAGATCGGCGGTAATTGCAAAGGCTCACCATTTTCATTCATTCACTCATTCATACATTCATTCACTCGTTCATTCACTCATTCATACATTCATTCACTCGTTCATTCATTCATTCATTCAATCAATCAATCAATCATTCATTCATTCATTCGTTCATTCAGAGTATTTATATTGCGCCTCAAGATGTCCATTCAGAGGTGCTCCCAATCCACCCCGGCGAAAGAGAACAGTTTTCAAGTGTTAATAAAAGGTACATGTGGCGTCCGTGGCTAGAAGGGCACGCAGACTCCGGTTGTGTGAAACGACGACATCATGCCACTTTCGTTATTTGTTTATCACCGTTCAATCATTTGTAGGAAAACATGGTGAGCTGATGATAGCATATTTGAAGACCTGGACCAAAATTTAAGCTCCTTAAGTCCACGAAGGGTATCGCCGATGCTGAAACACGCAGGGAAAAAAGACCCGAAACGTGACCACTTAGCCATTTTACGGTCAGTCAACAGGCAAGACTACGACTGTAATTCCCACTCCATAAAAACATCGCTTAGGCTTACCAGTCAATAGCCCAAGGCCTTTGACTGAGCAAGGGGAACGTTTTGTAATGCACGCAGAATGTCCTTGTATTGCCCCAGGATGTAAGACCCTATGCCATGCACGAATCTCTGGCAAACATTGCGGTATTAGCAATGTTTCGTTTCACAGCACATGCTTTATTCATGACTAATAAATACATGGTGTTCACAAAAAAGTAACCTCAAATAGATTATAATAAATGAAGTACTTGCATATATATTTAAAATTAATATATTTGAATTATCCGGTTATGTAATTCTTTTGCAAAGGTATGTTAAGTCCATCAAGTGTCCATATTTATCCGGAAATTCTTTAAGCATACGTTTTACATCATAATTCTCAGTTTGAGGTAAAAATGTAATAAGAATTCCGTCTTCTTCACTTAAATCCATTATGGGTTACAGTTCAAGAAAATAACTAGTAATAATATGACTCACATTTTGAAGGGACAGTTCATAAACTAAAAAAGATTATAAATAGTAATAGCCAATGTAAGGAAAGATACTGTTTAGTTCAATTTCAGTTTCATAAATGTTTACTGCAGTTATTTGAGTTGTCAAAGACTTCCATTTTTCTGGACACAGTGTATTTATAATGTTATTTATAATGTGTAATCAAAGCAAGAGTATATGATAAGAGTTTGCCGGTAAGTGTTTACTTTATACGTACGCTATATGACAAACATAAACGTGCATGTTGGGGTATGATGCGTAGGTCCATCATATTTTTATTCAAGAATGGGTTGCTTCTGTGGCCACATGACAAAGTGAACACGCAAATAACTTTTGGGCTATGCATCTACACGTGTGACACCTAGGTGCTTTCAAGGGTGAGTCACTGCGTCATATAGGCCTACGTATGACTTGTGACGCCAGTAGACTCGCATGTATAAAGGGTACAACTGAACAGCGGTTTGTAAACTGCGTCGTCTTCACGATTCTTCCCAGTTTCCCTTCCAGTAGAGCGTAGCCGTGCACAGACGGAGCTTTTCACTGACGAGATGGTGGCATGCGAGAGAAAACCTTCGACGCGTAGTGGACAAATAATGACGGTTCTGCTAGTCGTTCTACTCCTTGCAGTTTCATCGTCAGGTTCATATTTATTCGCATTCCTCTCAGAAATACAGTGCAAGGCAGATTTAAAACAAGAATAGGCAATTAGCAACATGGCATGGTATACCTTTAAAGTTACCATATGATTATACCTGATAGAATAGTTTATAATCGAATGAGTAAAAGGAGATTTGTGTCATATGGTGACATTAATTTACCAAAGAATGTGATAAATGTTACATTGTTCGAGTACAATTACCCGGGGAGAAAAGTGGAGATGCCCAAACCCAAAAACAGAACATTTTTCTATGGGCCACTATTATGGGAGACGTTTGATGGATATGATATGTTGAGGAAAGGGACTCAACTCCCTGCTTAGAGACGTTGTTTGAAGGGAGAGCTGCCCAGTGGCACAGCACCAGAGAAAGTGTCTTAACTTAACCGTTTAACATTTAATATTGATTCTTGTTTTGCAGTAGCTTCAACCAAACATATTTCATCGTAGTTTTGCATAGATGTGGGCCTACAACAATGCAGTGGTTTAGATTTGTCATTTTGACTTTTAATTGCTACTTGCTTTGTATATTTTAACGCCATATGTTAGGGAAAGTAAAGCCGTTATTTGACATCAAACTTTCTAAAGAAATCTTCGACCTAAGCAGTCAGCATAGGTTCTAAGCTACGTTTCTGTATATTTTAATGTTTGTATGTTATATAAGCCTACATATATACATTTATGTATGTATGCATGTGTGTATGTATGCAAATATGTATCTGTCTATTCACTTCTATGTTTATATGTTATGATATACAATGAGTCTGGCTATTTGTATTGTTTCAACTCCAGTAAAAGTTTATTGTGTTATATTCAGGTGTTTCCTTGAGGCATAGGAGACAAGCGCCTGATGAAAACGGTCTGTTGTCCGCTTCAAAGGTAATCAAAGCATTCAGTTGATTTACTAATACACTTCCTGAAGGTCAGGTCATTGCAAATTTACGAGGCCAACACGTCTCTTTCAACAGGACAGCAATTCAACAACCAGATAATGTTGCTTTAGGAACTGTCTTTGAATTGATAGTTTACGCATCTTCAGTCTCTTACAACTTAAAATAATTAAATGGATCACGTAGAAATAAAGATATAAGAAATAGCATATGATAAAGTGTTACCTCTTATGTAGTCAGTCAGCCGAGTTGTGATAAAAGCAGCCGATTTCTGAGTTATGAACATATAAACTACCGCTAAGAATTCTTTCGCACATCATCTTGTCGGTGGGAATCTTCCAGTCGATGTTACGTTATAACAAAAACTGCATTTCATATTAATATTTATTGAAAAATAGCCTACATCTGCAGAATCTCCCTATTGGACATCGAATAGGGACGGAACAGTATCTCTCATTTTGACGACCACACAATCAACACTTGGGTGCAGTGACACTCGAAATATTACAACAATACGGCGGTCGCTGTTTCTGTAATGCAATGCATTTATAAAGCGCCTTTGTAAAAAAGTCTCTTACAAAAGCGACCGGTTTTTATTGCAGATCTAAACCGCATCTATGTTTTTAAACACCGCCTGCTTCTCTAACTTGTTCTTTTGCCAGCCTTTGCAAATAAATCTACAGGGAGCTGAATCAATTAAGTGCGTATGGGGCCCATAGCTGCCGAGTTTAATTAACTAAACTAAGCCAATAAACTCGTTTTCTGACACAGCTTATCTAACTGCCTAATACCGCATCTATATCGGTTACCAGTGAGCAATCGGGTAACCGTGATATGCGATCGAGAAAACACATTTAATGACTTCTAGGCCTCTGTGTCAGGGTTATTAAGATTGATAGGTATGAAGTCCAGGTTTTCTTGATATATGATATCCATCGTATAGGCCTACATATTTTTCTTAAATACACCATCGGAATGCATGATGGAGTTTTTCAGTGTTTTCGTTTCTTGGTCCCGATTGCAGACGGCGGTTAATTGTTTTGAAATAACTGAAGTTTTGCTCTGATTTATTATGTTGTTGTCGTCGTTGTTCTGCGTGCAAAGAGTTAATCATGATTTGTTTTTTGTTTCAGCAAATCTGCCCAATCGTCGACTGCGAAGAAGTTGACAGCAAACTCGAGTGTCCACTGGCAGAAAGAGTCTCCTCCACCTTCAAACTGAATGGTCAAGAGTGTCAGGGATGCGGGAAATGCAAGGCAGCCTCCGGACGATAGTAACCTCTGCGACCAAACCATCGAATGACTATGAGCGCCGCAACTCTTGTAACTCTTGTAACAAACTCGGTATTTGGTAACATGCTAGAAGTAGTCATCGCAGTCGGTGGATGGTTATAGTATGAGCGACACCTGTCGACTGACTTACCATCTCCTAGGCCTGTAGAGACTTGAAATAGCTCTGAAAAAACTGTTGCATTGATATCGTTATATGAAAAGTTTTAAATGAAAGGCATTATATTTAAGTGACGCGTCTAGTTTTCCAAAAACTATGCTGAATAATCGAGGTATAGATATGTCTATTAACTAAGTCGTGCAAGCAAAGTTAGCGCTTTACGACTGGAAACGGCGGTGCATGGGAAGATCTGTGGGCAAAATAAATTCATGTAGAAAAACATAGATCAGTGTGGGGAAAACCTGAAGCAGCGAGATGGAAGGGAAAACTCTGGCTCTAAAAATCGAAACCTGGTCCAGTTTCATATTTAGACGTTGCATAGATCTTGAAAGTCGCCTGCTTAACTTAATCACATTCAGATTGCTGATCATAAGCTATGAAAAGGTATGGAAGTTGTAAAAGTTGTTTAAAACTTCCTAATATTCTGGATTCTAATAAACAAAAAAAGCAGAGGTGAACAAAGACGGATAGACCTACAACCACGTGATCAATCCCCTCCTCCTCCGCCTTCATCTGCTGTCACTGTGTCTTTAAATTTGGTAATCGCACAACCTGCCATAGTTTTCGCATATCTCGAACTACATTCGAGAAACACTGCATTGGCTGTCTGTTGAAGAGAGAATTTAAAGTCAAGGTTCTTCTCGATAGTCGTTTCGGCCCCCGAATACATAAGAGAACTTCTTGTTACTGTCTCGAGCCATGCAGCCGGGTCGACAAACTCTGCGTTCTGAGGCCAGTGGAGATCTGATAGTACCGCGCTACTGTATGGGGCCTATAGTTGCCGAGTTGAATTATCTAAGCTAAGTGAATAAACTCAGGTTCACCGTCCTTTCTCATGTATTCGACCGTTCTTCTGGAACAATCTTCCTCTGAAAGTTCAAATTCTTCCACCCCAAACTGCTCAAGATACAGTCTCGGTTTATCTTAAGACTCACTTTTTAAGACTGTTAGTCATGTTGAAGCGCCTTTGTGAGATTCTTAAATTGCGCTATATATACAAAAGTGATGCAAGTGTGGCCTTTAACAACCTATAGTTGTTAAGAACCTGGCTATATAAAAAGTGTAGTAGTGTCACTGTAACGTTTCAGCTATTTTCTGAGGTTCTAAAAGGCGCTATATAAGTAGTCAGACACACATATATGCATATAAGTGTGTATTTGTTGTTAATGCAACGTTTTCATACATATTATTACAGTATGCGTTGACTGGCCTTAGATTCCATGTAGTTGGCCAATTTATCGTGAAACCTGAGGTGACAGCTGATGGCGTGGTGAAAGAGTGTTTGAATCTCAGCGAGTCACGTGTTTGAATCACAGTGAGTCACGTGCAACTGATAGTTCCTCAAGTAGCCATAATAACTGGTGCCTGCACTTGATTGTCAGATTGTTGGATTGATGTGGTGCTGGCGCTTCAGCTGAAAGATCCTTCTATAACATGACCTCTCCTTTGAAGATCTTGCCTGTAAAGGCGGGTAAAGAACGTGCGCTTGCCGTATTGCTGACCTTTGAACCTAACTGGCTGGAGCAGCAGCAAATCAAGTTCTTTCGGACAAGATTGATGAGAAGGGCAGTGGCGGCTCCAGTATTGCTTGCATGGGGAGCAAGGTCATTTCCAGAGGGGCGCCACATTCTGGCAGTCAACCATGTACGCGTCTGGTCTGAAGGGCGCGGAGGGGGCGAACAGCCTCCCCACTCCTATAGCTAAATCCGCCACTGGTGAAGGGGCGAAGCCAAGGCAACACTAAGTTAACCAATTAAAGCTGAAGCAATAACTTTTATTCACAAGTTTATTTCATATTTAATTAATACTGCATAACACAGACAACTATAACATGCGCATTACTACAGAAGCGCAGTGGTTCTGAATGCCCTTTAATCGTCCATTAGTTCATAGCTGTTTCGTGTACGTTAACCGAATAGCGCAAGCAGTCGTTAAACATCAGTCATACAGACCTGGTCAGCTGCGTCTTATAACAAAGATGTCGTCCTGTGGATAACGTAGAGTGAAATGGAAGAAAAGGCACAGAGTGAGAGAGGGTCGAAAACGTTCGGTGGAATGGGTTCGGTGGAATTGGTTCAGTGGAATGGGTTTGGTGGAATTGGTTCGGTGGAATGGGTTTGGTGGAATGGGTTCGGTGGAATGGGTTTGGTGGAATGGGTTCGGTGGAATGGGTTTGGTGGAATTGATTCGGTGGAATGGGTTTGGCGGAATGGGTTCGGTGGAATTGGTTCGGTGGAATTGGTTTGGTGGAATGGGTTCGGTGGAATGGGTTCGGTGGAATGGGTTTGGTGGAATTGGTTCGGTGGAATTGGTTTGGTGGAATTGGTTCGGTGGAATGGGTTTGGTGGAATGGGTTCGGTGGAATGGGTTTGGTGGAATGGGTTCGGTGGAATGGGTTTGGTGGAATTGGTTCGGTGGAATGGGTTTGGTGGAATGGGTTCGGTGGAATGGGTTTGGTGGAATGGGTTCGGTGGAATGGGTTTGGTGGAATTGATTCGGTGGAATGGGTTTGGCGGAATGGGTTCGGTGGAATTGGTTCGGTGGAATTGGTTTGGTGGAATGGGTTCGGTGGAATGGGTTCGGTGGAATGGGTTTGGTGGAATTGGTTCGGTGGAATTGGTTTGGTGGAATTGGTTCGGTGGAATGGGTTCGATCGACTGAAGAAGTGAAGAAATATAAGTTTGAATATTTACAGCAAAGGAGAGCTGGTCATTCGTAGAGAAATACGAGGGATAGGAATCAAGAGCGATAAAAGCAGAATGTGAGATTGGCAGCGATAGACAGATTGACAGATGGAGCCACTTATGAGAGAAAGAAAAATGGAAAGTCCCATAACAAGGCAACGAAGAAAGAGAGGAGTGAGGGTAAAACGAAGGAAAAGTACAGGAGAGGATTCAGGGTCTAAGCCACGTCAAGTTAGGCCTAAATTTGTCTTCAAAGTTTTCCAGCCTAATACAAGTAGGCCTGTTTTTCCAATTATCTGAGATAATAAGCAACAGACTTTCACCCTTCCTTAGTTTCTCTGAAATCGGTCCCGTCTTATGGAGGCCTTTGTCCCACTTGTGACAGGACAGAAATGACGTCTCAGATGAAATCTAGTCTAGAACAAGCGGAATTTGCTACATATTATTCTGAATATTGAACTATAATTTATTTAGACCTATAACTGTGGAGTACAGTTTAAAGATAAATACTTCGAAAACGAAAGTTATGACCAACACCGACGAGGTCCTCTATTTTAGTTGCAGGCGATAAACTCAAGCAGGTTGATAACTTTACATTCCTGGGCAGCAAAATTTCAAGCGACGCAAAGCGCTCAGGCGATGTTAAGTCCAGATTGGCCATGGGTATGGGTCATGGTGAAACTCACGAAGGTCTGGAAAAACAAATCCATCAGCACTCAAACCAAACTTCGTTTGATGAAATCCCTGGTGTGGTCAGTTGCAACCTATGGGTGCGAATCATGGACGCTCAAAAAAGCTGAAGAGAAGCAAATCCAGATTTTTGAGAACAAATGCATTCGAAAGCTTCTGCGCATCCCCTGGACGCTCAAGCTTACCACGGATCAAGTTTATCACCTTGCTAGAACTTACCCCGCGCTCTTGAGTTCCACTAAAGCTCGCAACTCCGCTATTTTTGTCACATCATAAGACTTCCTCAAGACTCAATAGAAAATTCCATCATTCTGGGCCACGTTGAAGGCTATCGACACCGTGGCAGACCCCAAATTAACTGGATCGACAATATTCTTTCCTGGACTAACCTTTCTGGTTCTTATCTTCTCGCCGCTGCACGCAATAGGCGTCAATGGAGAGCTCTAGTCCATTCATGTAGCCAACCGTCGCGCAGCGACGTTGGTGCATCGTAATCGTAATCGTAATCTCGAAATTTCTACAGCGCTCAACGAAATCGATAGGCGTGCATGACATGACATGACATAATGTTTCAAAAAACATATCACATTTTGTTCTCAGTGATTATCTGGTTGTTTCCTTTCGACGATTCGTTGGCCAGAAGTAGCCTCGTAAGCGGCAAATGCGATTGGACGGACTAAATGAGACAATTAAAACAAAACCTCTAACCTCCGACCTTCCAAATGACCCTCAACTAGCTCCAGCTAAAATCGCCAGAGGGCCGATGGCGTGAAGCGAATGATGGGGACATCACGAGCAGCTGCATCGGTTGACGACCATTCCTGGAAGGACACCGCTGATGATGTTCATGTGCGTGTCGAAGTAGAGCAGGGAGATGGGAGAGAGGTCACGTGGGGAGCAGCACGGACCACCGTTCCTGCCATCGGTCCTAACCTGCTGGACTACGTGCGTGTGCGGGAAGCGTTGGAAATAGGTGAATGGACACTCGCCGGAGCAGTAGTAGGCGTGGTAGCTTCGAGGGGCTATGATCCAGTCCCAGCGAAAAGCCTCGAAGTCGATGATGAGCGGATATCGGCAGCACCTGCGCTCGCTGCTACGCTCCTCACACGTCATCGCCAACGACCGACGCGAACGAGATCTCGCTTTTTCTCGGACGCTCACATCCAGAAATGGTCTCTGAAACGACACCAGACGACCACGTTAACTTCAAGAAATTATTCTTCGATTCAAGAAATTATTCTTCAAGAAATTATTCCTGGATTATGATCAGTGCTTTTTTCAGACAGAACTCTCCGAAACGGCGTTCCGGCACCTTTTTTCGACTAATAAAAAATAATTTAGTTTTAAATAAAATAATTGTGTTACTAAGTTATTTTAATTATGTAATATAATGCAACTTATTTTAATTCAGTTTCAATGTTTACAACTTTAGAATGTTTTCAGTGTTTATTGATTGATAGAAATAAAGAAACTTTTGCACAAAATTCCATAAAAATTGTTCAGTTCCGGAATCTTTTTTCTAAAATAGCACTGATTATGATAAGAACTAAAGTAGCGTATTATCAGAAATAATTGAATCAATTGAAACAGTGTTCCAACATTTTATTGACTTAGTCTGTTAATAATGTAATGGTAGAAAAACACAACGTTTTAGCGAGTGGAGAATGCATGGAAGAGTCTGACCACACATATTCGTCGTTCAGACGCAGGGTTCTCAGCAAGAAGAAGAAGAAGAAGAAGAAGAAGAAGAAGAAGAAGAAGAAGAAGAAGAAGAAGAAGAAGAAGAAGAAGAAGAAGAAGAAGAAGAAGAAGAAGAAGAAGAAGAAGAAGAAGAAGAAGAAGAAGAAGAAGAAGAAGAAGAAGAAGAAGAAGAAGAAGAAGAAGAAGAAGAAGAAGAAGAAGAAGAAGAAGAAGAAGAAGAAGAAGAAGAAGAAGAAGAAGAAGAAGAAGAAGAAGAAGAAGAAGAAGAAGAAGAAGAAGAAGAAGAAGAAGAAGAAGAAGAAGAAGAAGAAGAAGAAGAAGAAGAGCAGTCCTATAAATTAACTCGCATGGATGTGAAGCGACTTCATTTTCTCGGCCATGGCATGTGAGGGAGGGTGACCAGTCCTCTCCCTCGCCGGCTGATCTCCTCATTGGCAGTGTGCGATCAATGTGCTCATCTGAAAGCCAATTTAGCTCGAGGGCGCAAGTGAAGCAGAAATCTCAAAACATCTTTCTACCTTGGGGTGGATACTAACCGCAAGCCTTCGATTGGCGGTCCAGCACATTAACCACTAAACTATCGCCCACCCAGCTGAGCATGGCCCACGTTGAAACGTAATTCTAATTCTGTAGCCCAAATGTTAGTCGCTGAATTGTATTGGAACATTGCGTTTGTATTTATTAAGCGCCACTGTCTAACGACCAAGCACCAATCGATTGCGCTGAGCAAATAAAGGACTTGCTCGAGATCCCTACACAGTAACTGTCTCAGAGGAGGCTTGAACCCATACTTGACACGTTACAAGCCGAGCGATCTAACCAATCGGCTGTCGTACCGTACCGGGACATATCATAGGCCTGCGCTCAGTTATTCAACTGTTGAATAAATAATTATGAATAATCATTTCTAAGAGTAGACTAAATGGACTTCTCAGGGACAATTCTAAGAGTGGGTCGATAGAAATCGTCGCTGTTATCTAAATCTGGAGAAATGACGTGAAGGCTATACCAAAATTTGATCCCTAACAAAAGAATTTTAGTTCATTTTTAAGTATTACAAAAGACACATAAGTAGAAACTTAAGCTAAAAGTTACCTATTACCGACAAGAAAGTAGTATTTTAAAATATTTTAGAGGCCAAAGTGACGGTTTGGCCTACATACGTTCAGAATGACTAGCGCCTAAAATCCGCTTTAACGATGATTATGATGGATTAGCCTCGAATTAAGATGCGCCTAGCTTTATGGAATTGTCACCAATTGAAAGCTACGACACTGAAAAGCGATGTTTCTCAAATACTCATCTGAATAGATTCTATATGGCATCCGAAAACAGACATTTTGACCTACATGTTATCGGATGACGCTTGTGTCGACTAGCACAGTTCAAGGAAATAGTATTACTTCTGTCTGACTGTAGGCCGCAGTGAATGAGTTGTTTTATCTCCATCTGTATTCCCCGTTTCACAGACAGATATTTCGAGATTTCTGTTCCACTTGTGCCCCTAGCGAACTCAGCTATCAAATGAGTACACTGATCGCACACTGTCAGATGAAAGATCATACGGTAAAGGAGAGGACTTGCCATTCGTCCTCAAATTATGATGCTGAGAAAATGAAGCCGCTAACTCTTTATATGACATTGGCTGCATCTTGGTATTAGCTTAAGGAACTGCGCTTCTTATGTCGACGATCACTATGGTAACGTAAGTCGTCATCCCTCTTTACCATAGGCGCTTGGAAACCATTCTCTTGATCTTGGTTTTGTATTGCCAGTGGGGAACAACTCTGATGAGTTTTCCTTGAAGATTGGCTGCACAAATTGGCGATTACAATTACAATTAGTGATCGCTGTTGTAGGAGAAGAGGATACAAGGAGAATTGGTCGATCCGTTGGTGTTTCAATTGGTTTGATTCTGTCTCTGTACCGATGTAGTAGTAGTTTTCAATGTTTAACGACATCTTATGGGATCACAGGCCGTTGACGTCGCCCTCCTCCTTTATCCAGGCTTGGGACTGGCACTACCAGACTAAATGCAGTGACATAGTTTCTGGACTGATGCATGAAACAGTAACAATATTTATTCTCTGCTGCAAGGTCTGTGTCGGCATTCAGACTTCGACTAAAACTCTTCTCTTCCTGGACTTATTTTCTCCGCAGGCTGTTTACGTGTCTTCTCGGTTCCCCTGTTGGCCTTCGACCGGACCCACCCTGGAATTTGACTTACAAACCTATCCTTCTTTGTTTGGACCATCGACTAAAGCCTGGAGCATAAGACATTGGCGCTAAAGAAGCTATCATATTATTATTATTATTATTATTATTACTATTATTACTATTATTACTACTATTATTACTACTACTACTATTATTATTACTATTCTTCTTCTTCTTCTTATTATTATTATTATTATTACTACTACTACTACTACTACTACTACTACTACTACTACTACTACTATTATTATTATTCTTATTATTACTATTATTATTATTATTATTATTTTTAAAATTGTATTCTGGGATGGTTAATCTTCGTTGATGTCAGACTCCTCAAAAGTCTACTTAGTTTACTACTACTACTACTATTACTATTATTATTACTATTATTTTCATAATCATTATCATTATCATCATCATTATTATTATTACTATTACTACTATTATTACTATTATTTTCATTATCATTATCATTATCATCATCATTATTATTATTACTATTACTACTATTATTATTATTATTATTAATGTTATTATTATTATTATTATTATTATTACTATTATTACTATTATTACTACTATTATTACTACTACTATTATTATTATTACTATTCTTCTTCTTCTTCTTCTTCTTATTATTATTATTACTACTACTACTACTACTACTATTATTATTATTCTTATTATTACTATTATTATTATTATTATTTTTAAAATTGTATTCTGGGATGGTTAATCTTCGTTGATGTCGGACTCCTCAAAAGTCTACTTAGTTTACTACTACTATTACTTTTACTATTATTATTACTATTATTTTCATTATCATTATCATTATCATCATCATTATTATTATTACTATTACTACTATTATTACTATTATTTTCATTATCATTATCATTATCATCATCATTATTATTATTACTATTACTACTATTATTATTATTATTATTAATGTTGTTATTATTATTATTATTATTATTATTATTACTATTATTATTATTATTATTATTATTATTGATTATGTCTTACGTGTGGTTCATCGTCCGGACTGTAACGATTCACAATGGCTTTGAAGCGCCTCTGCTTGTCGTCAACGACGACCTTCAGGCCGTGATTAGTGTCTGGTCTTGCCAGCCACTCCTGCACCACGGGCTTAATGTCGAAGTGGATCCAGTGTCCCTCTTCGGTCGACCACGTCGGAATCCTCTTCTTCAAGTAGGCGTCCGTCTTCCCGTGGGCCCTGACCTTGTGAAGGAATACGAAGGTTGGAAGGACTGGATGTGCTATGTCCTCAGTCCCGATTCGTTTGACGTAGACGCCGAATGTGGCGTTGACGATCTCCTTGTTGCTGAAGACGTTTGACTGAAGCGCAAACTGACAGAAATGCCGGTGATGGTCACTGGACGATGAAGCACCTGAAACAGAGATTCTCTACTACGTCGACAACCTCTTTAAATGAGTGGGTGGGTGGATTTTGAGTGAGTGCATGAATAAGCAAGTGCTTGAGTTAGTGGGTGGACGAATGAGTGGGTGGGTGAGTAAGTAAGTGAGCAATAGAGCGAGTGAGCGAGTAAACGAGTTTGCTACTAATGATTGTATGTATACGTATGTTGTATGCATGTCTAAATACATTATGTATGTACGTACACAAGCATACATGATTCATGCATGTTTCTGTAACTACAAACTTTTGGTCTGTCTGTCCGTCCGTCCGTCCGTCCGTCCGTCCGTCCGTCCGTCCGTCCGTCCTTCTGACAGGGTGATGGCCTGTGCTCTGTCTGTCTAAGTATATGAAACTTTAAGTGAAATCAAACTGATGTTTCATTGATTTTATGCTACACAAACGGACGGTGGTTGCCTCTATGTAATGTATGTTTAAAAGCTTTCTGGCCACATTGGGTACTTTTAAACTGTCAAAATGAACTGAAAGCCATTATTCAAATATGATTAAACGCTTTCTGTTTTCACTGAAGTAGGGCTTTGCTCAGATTGCGAAACGACTATGGGAAAGAAATTAGTCTTCTGTACAAATCACTGGAAAAGATATCTATCTTTCAGGTGCCTGCGTCGGTGACGAAGAAACATTGGATACTGAAGTCCAGTCGTGACTTTCACTCACAGTGTGCTGAGTTCGATTCCCACTATGCCATGGGAGTCTCGCAAAAGATAAAGTTTCAGTGTATACTGACAACATAATCTGGATTGCCATCGAATTGCTCACTTACTTGCTCACTCACTCACTCACTGACTCACTCGTTCGTCCACCCACCTCTGTTGTTTATCATGCTTGTCAGCCTTCTCCTGTTTTTTTGTTGAAGAGAGTGCATTAAAAACTTCGAAAGCTGTTTCTCATCAGTCTGCATATAGGCCTATAGTCAAGGCCTAGTTTTCCGCGACTGTATGGCTATCGAGTCACCCGATCATTAGCCATAGCCGTAAGCTAAGTACAATTAGTGCCTGCCTTTAAAGAATCTATTGAAAGAATTGGTTAACCAGCTGTAGATATTCTGAGAATAATTTGAATACTGGAAAATTTGTTTTAGTGGCAAACATTCTAAGAACCTGCAAGTGAACGTCAAGGTGTGATACTAAGCTCGTTTAAGTGTATGTCTACTTTGTAAACCAACTGCCTATTTTTGCAAAATGTGAGCGTTTGTTGAGGCATTAATTAACTTACTTGCTTACTAAGCCACGTTTCAGAGTCTTTGAGAGGTTGTTAAAAGGCGCTATATAAACATCTAAATACCCATAAAAAGATGTGGCGTTAATTAATTAAAGGCTACTTACTTGCTTGCTTGCTTACTAAGCCACATTTCAGCGTCTTTGAGAGGTTATTAAAAGGCGCTATATCAACATCTAAATACGCACATAATGGTGTGGCGGCCTAGAAATAAAAGCGACCTAGGCCTACCAGTCAGTGGAAAGATGATTGTTCTCAGGGTCGTGGAATGTTCTGAGTCAAAGGCGGATGTTTCGTCGAGGTCTTGGACGCTTTCGACGTCGGCGAAAGGCGCATCGTTTTGCTGATGGCTTCGGTCGATCAGGTTCCGTACGAACGGAATATCTGGAACTCTTTGGTTCGTCATATTCGGCAGTGTACTGATGCGCAGCTTCTTCAGGATGTCCATCTTGATTGTCTCCACCCTAATCCGTTTCATGGCTTCGCGAGGGGTACAGCTGGCCGTGCAGTTGACAGCGGATATGATCCCTTCGCTTAGCATGTTTAGGTCGGCATATCCGCCGAGAGAGTCTTTCCTCTCCCTGACATTCTGGTTGTTGATTATCTCTCTAGCTCGAGGACTGATTGCCGCGTGACCCGACGAGTTCACCCGTCCTATTATCGCCCGGGAAGCATAGTCGTTAGTGCCGCTGGTGTTTACTTCCGGGGAATAGATCGGTCTGCTTCGTCGCCATGGACGATGGGTTGTCGAATGAAATGTCGGTGAGCTGATGATGATCACAAAAACAACGACGGAAGGTTTTACCGTCAAAGCCTGAAGAAGTTTCATTATTAGGAGATTTGGTCGACGCTGCCAGTGGAATTTTCGTTTCGTTTGTCGGATAATTCTGCTCTCAGTTCTGGTTTGATTAGCGTAAGTTGTACTCAAGCATCAGATGATGATGTAATATTCAAGTTCAAATCACGCTTTGCTCAGTTCTTGGTGATGTCGGAATAAAACTGAGGCGGACTGTGTTTTCAATGACCTCTTGTCGAATTCAACAAAATCTAATTTTTTCAACTTAGCTTGAGTTCAGTTTCGAAGGCTTAATGTTCAGCTTCTATCCTTAAGTACTTTTATTGTTCATTTTCCTGACCTGCAGGTTAGGCACAGTTGGGTTCTTAATGTTCTTATCGGATATTCACTCATACCCGGTTTCGTTCACACGGTGAGCTTTTCGCTATTTTTGGGCAAACACTTTGGATAAGGCAGTCCATACACGTTTCCATCAGTGGTTGCCAGATATCTACGGCCAGTAATTACGTAACACCTGGTATTCACTTGCTTTTGACGATTTTTCGACCACTCTACTGTATTGGTGAAATACCTGGTTCTCCTGTAGTCCCAGTAATTGGCGATTATCTGAAAGCTCGCGTTCTTGAATGATGTGATATCGGGTGGTCTAATTAACCTACTTCAGTGACGTTCTAATAAATATTTGCAACTTATAATAAGGATATTTGACTTTAGGTTTCAAATATTCGTGTTATATAAATAGGTCTACTTACAACGTGATGATCTTCAAAAACTCTGACCAAGTATGGCTGATAAAGCTGCTATGCAAACTGAAAAACGTCAAAATCGTCCGAGATGTGCGTTCTCCAGTGGCCGCCTCAGTTTGCAATCGTTCGCGATTTAGTTAGTTGTTCGAAAAGTAAGAATTGCTTATACGCAGAATACCCTTGTACAACTTTCGCTCTGATTGTTCTGTTCGGAAAATACTTGAAGTTTGAATTTTTTCATACGCATCCTATGTGAAGCGACCCAAAGCGCATGTCTATCAATATTTTCAAAAGCCGACTCCGCCTTTTTGCCTCTCTAGGCAATCCTGTTCCTCCTCCAGTTGACAGGAAAACTGGAACACCAGCTGTTTAGCACCGCATTCAAGGGTCTGGATTATGCGACTGCTCTGCATTCACTCAGAATAGCAGGAAACTCCGGTTATGCCAGTCTGTTAGAAACTTTATATTCAACTGCTATCTTCTCCCCTCTCACTCTCTCGCTACGGGCCGCGGATGTCATAAAACGTCGGCCTGGACGCGCGCTGCCGTATTGCCTCGTTGCCTGTAAGCCTCCACAGATCGACGTGTCTGCGTTATACTGGAGTAATCTTTACGGTCAAACCTTGTTCTCAGCGTCAAGGTCCACATAATATAAAAGAGGAATAACGACGCGAATTACAAACCGCAGAGACACCGTTTTCTGGCCCGAAGTTGGGGTAGTCTCAGATCGAATCGAGCCCGAGGCGCTTGCCTGGCCGGCTTGGCCCGGCACCGTTGGAGCTTCGGGTTTCAACTCTACAGTATCCCTGGGAACGGCTTGCAAATGTAGGCCCTGTGTATTGACATATCAACGGGAAATAGCTTCATACGCGGCCCATCACGTTCTGAGGACGTGGCCAACATAACCGCCTCCAAACGCAGTGATTTATCCCGATTGAAACTCGTCGCATATGCAGAAGCCTACGCCTTGGCGTATAGATAGATCATCAGCTCCAAAACAGATAACACGTTTACGGGCCGATGCCTGGATGGAAATGTCGTAAGGTCCAAGATTGAGCTCGCAGCATTTAACTCCCCATTCGTCAAAGTAATAAAAGCTAATAGTATGCCTACACGTACTAAGGAGACCATAATAAATAGGCAAATGCCCTAAATACCCATAGCTTTAAGAACGTGTACATAATCTAGAACAGTCGTCACGTGAAGTATACAGTCACGTGATGGGCGCTAAAGATTCGCGAGCACGTGAGCAGAATGTGACTCAAGTTGACAATATTTGCGACTGATTAGTGCTTATGAATCTTGCGGCGCCTCTGTTTAAGGATAATGCAACGGAGACTGACTGCCTCAAAGAAAACGGTTTGTTTTGTAGATTATCGTACTGTAAATGTAATCTTTACTAAATGCGGCATATGCACATACGGGAGGTGTCGCAAATGCAACGCGTTTTGGTTGCAAGTTGTAACGCTTTTTAAATCTGGACTTAGCAAATACACTTTTAGACATTACAGATATTATAGTAAACGTATACTCAGTTGGTAAATCGAGCATCATTTCATACAAATTGGTGTAAAATCTGTGACGGTTTCTCAAACTAAATTTACTGTAATCTAATGTATTAGTTGTGCTGCTTCCTGTAATTGTTCAATGTAAGCATAAGCACATATCAGATTAATTTCGAATGTTTAACCAACCAAAATAAACTTTACAAATCAAAGCCAATCGAGCAACGACTGCAACATGTTCATTGGGCTCAAGTAGCCATAAGAACACGCAAAGAATGTGAAGAATGATAGCTATTGGCAGATATTTAAAGCATAACGGTTCTGCATGATAACATCCTGTTGTTTGTGAAAGGACGGGTGTTCTTCGGAGTGAGGCCTGAGTGTAAGTATATAAGAGGCTGCGATCGTTTTAATTAGTCGTTCAAAGATAGCCGGGCTCCATCTTCCAGCTTTTTCAATCGTTGCGCGTCTAGTGAATGCATTAGCCAAGCGTCCGATACGGCGCCGCGTGCATGAAATGCTTGGCGAGTTTTCCGAGCAACTGGTAAAGAGCACCGAGTGGAGTAAGAAACCATTTTACCTAAGGCATATTAAAGGAAACGCGTTGACGAGAGGACCAGAAAGGGCTGTAGTCCTCTCAAAAGTCTGGAAGCTTGAGGTCACTCCCCCCATCGCTAAGCCTAAAGATTTCAAATTTAGGTTAATAAGAATGACGTAATAATCTACAAGTCAAAAAATAAAGCACTTTCGACATTAAATTTACCGCTCCTTAATTAAAATAGATTCGCGCCATACTCTCTAAATCTTGCCAACCTTGCTCAAACATGCAACAGAAACATCAAGAACTAGCGTCGGTCATTCGAGGTACTTGTTCTTAACTCGGAGAGGCGAAGCGCGTGATCTTAACTGTTTTCGTAATCTCGAGATTTCTACAGCGCCCAAAGAAAGCTAAGTCGCTTTTTATCTGATAGACTTTGTTCAGATTGTGATGTTAAATTAATTAATGAATGGCAAGAATTCGATTTTTGGCTCTCAGAAGGGGCTGCGGGAGGCACTGTATTGAACCGCTGGGTGGACGGACATAAGCGTTTGAACAACAATGAAGTTTTTCTCTTGTATCCTGCTCAAGCTTACTTTTGAGAACACTAACGAAATCAAGAATGGACAAAGTGGTTCAAAGGCCAGAGGGTGAAGAGCAGCATGCAGAGAAAACGGTGGAACTATACTGCGCCATTTCTTTGGACAACAGATTAAGCACTCAGCAACTATAGACCAGTACAAGTATGCTAAATTATTAATGACCGTCACATTCCAGACCAGACAGTTGCCTTTTCAAAGTGTAGGTTGGTCGATTACTTTTCTCCTCAGTGGGATGGAAAATACTGGTTGAATTGCTCAGTCATGCACGCACGCAGACAGTAGAGTCAGAAATGCAACCCATCAACGGCAAGAGACCCAATGGTGATGAACCTCGAAACTCTGAGAACTCAGAGGAAGAGAGGGGACATAGGCGAGGGGAGTGTATTTGGGCTCCCCCCAGTAACGAGGGCCGGCTCACCCATTAGGCGAACTAGGCGGCCACCTAGGGTGACGTATTTTGGAGGCAGCAGCAATACAGAAACCTACGTAATTTAGTACTCTAGTACTCAAGCTACCAGATAATATGCTTTTTTATTCAGTAATTATTTCAGTAAAGTAATTGTAAATCAAAGGAATGCTTTCAATGTGCCATCTGCTATCAATTTCACATTAGCTACACGAGATTTGCACCCACGCCAGAGGTCAAATTACGTAATTCTGAAGTTTATGACTCCGTTCTTTCTCAGCCAATTAGCTGTTTCTAACAGCCTCATGAAGGGTTATAAGGTTGCCGGAATTTCAAACACTACGTGGGTGAGGTCTATGTCCGCATCCCATGCTGGAAATGAATCACATCCAACTGTACCACATATTTCTCCATAATTGGTGATTTCAAACTGCCCCACACAGTGCATAATCATCACTGTAATTTGTAAATGACAGGCTGCAGCTGGCTCTAGCTTCGTCTGCCCCTCCCCCTCACAACAAGCATCATAGCAGGCATGTAGGCTTACAGAAAGATCAACATGAATGTATCACACAACAAAAATAAAATTATTCTGAAATAATTCCTGAATAATTCGGAATGAGTTCATGTTATGTAGACAAATTACATACTTTGCATATAGGCCTAAATACCTATATATATATATATATATATATATATATATATATATATATATATATATATATATATATATATATATATATATATATATATATATATATATATATATATATATATATATATATATATATATATATATATATATATATATATATAGGTATTTAGTATGTAGTTTGTATTAATATGCGAATTGTGATCATAAATGAAAAAACCCGGCCTAAATCGGAAAAATTCGATTCGGCTGGAAGTGCTGAACAATTTGGTGAAACTGCACGTTTTCATCACGAAGTTATAAATGTTTTAATACATACATCTCCACGCGAATACTTCCTAAACATCTCGAGTTAAATGCTAAAACAAATTAGCTGTCTGGTGTAAATTAAACAGAGGCAGTGAAATGGATGATATACCTCTTTCTATATAAGGATCTGGGATTAGTAAAGCGAATAATTTTTTATATTCATTATTGGTCGTCGCTTATTTTTATTTACATTTTTCAGTATAACTACTTTTTACAGCGCATATTAAGAAAAAAATTGAGAAATGTTCGGAGACATAATCTGAACTTAGGTGGGATGTTCCGATCCGTTCAACTTCAATCGCCGCCTTGTAGGCCTGTTGCGCCTATGTACGCCAGATAATAATAATAATAAGACAATTTTTATACCGCCGTAGCACAGCCGAGGCCGAAGAAAAGGGCGCTGTACAAGGGTTCAAGAATGAGGCAGATGTTGATGACGCTGACTATGACGACGAATATGATGATGCTGATGCAGATGAGAATGACGACAACGACGATGATGAGAAAATGTAGCTAAAAGACGACAACGACGATAATGCAGAGGCAGGCAATCCTTGGGAAATTTGGATATTTGTGGATTTGACTTTTAGAGTATAAACTTACTGTAGTGTCGGATGAAAACCGTACACAAACCAAAGGACAGGGACTTGAAGACTAAACTAGTAAATTTTGAGGCTTAAATGCACTTAATGTAAACTTACAGCAATAAAAAGTAACAATACTGCAATACTGTAACCTTACAGTGCTAATAAAAAGAGAATAGAAGCAGAGTTGCGCCTTAAGGCTCTAATCCCGAATGACAACCAAGCGAGTGAACTGTTAGAACTGGTGAATCTGGCGTCTTTCGAAGTGTTGCGCCGGCAGCTATTTAGGATGAGCCTGAAGTTAGCGACTTCATTTTCTTAGCCTCGGCAAATGAGAATGGGTGGCCAGTCCTATATCTCGTCGCTTGATCTTCCTACCGGCAGTGTAGCCTACTCATTGTAAGCAGAGTTCGCAAATAAGCGCTGATTGAATAGAACGTTTAGACTACCTGGCAGAGTTTTGAGCCGCTAACCTCTATGCTGACAGTCAAGCCCAATAAATTGTAAAAATTGTAAATTGTAGGCTACACGTTTTTCTATAGCGACCGCATGACCTCGACCCCATCGGGTGAGATACTTCACCACCGCCACACGCCATTTCAGGTTCCCGTGCACGGACAGTGCTAACCCGAGATTCAAATCTCTTAAATAAGCCACGACCGGGACGCGAACCGGGGATCCTCGCGCACAGAGGCTGCCTTGGCGTACGCGCTTACCGATGTAGCTAACTAGGTCAGTCAATAGGCTATCGCCCGCTATAACAGTGAACCTTACCAGAAACCTAATCATTACCCAAATAGGTGCGATTGATTTCTTGCTGTGATACGGGCGTTTACAACGGCACACCTTATCTCTCTTGTCTGCGGGATATAATGCAGTCGGTCGCAGACGGAACCATACTGTCTCGCCGTTCACAAAATCGGGATAAGATCCCGCCTGACATAACATTTATCGGCTGCTAAAATTAGTCGCATCGCTTATCTGGCTTTCAAGGCCTTGCGATCGAGGGTTGGAGTTCTATGTAGGGCAAGTGGTTTACGACAAACGACCTTTGAACCGGTGAAAGCCTCGATTTAAAGTGCAGCTGGAGTTATGTAATTGTTCCTCCTCGCGCACGGGACTCTGGTCCCGAGTATGTTGTGTGCGTGTCTTGTATGCTTTAAGATCGTGAACTGAAGTAGGCTGAAAAAAGAACCTCTTCAGCTGTGACCTCGTTCCATAGGCAGCATGTATCATACTACATCTGCGACAGTGCTGTAGCCATCTCGCCCACTTGATAGGGTGATCTGCTCACCTACAAACTCGTCCTTCTTTTGTCTTAAGAGGTGTTTGTCTAGATGTGTCTCCGCATAAATTATCATTCAACGCCAGTCAGTTCTAAAATCACGATGTTTAGGGCCTAACCATGCCAGTTCCTGCCGTCATAATATCCATCTCTTAGCAACAGCAGTAAGTCACACAACTTCTACATTGCCCAGGCCCAGTGGTGTGCCTGCCTGGGGGATTCTGGGTTGCCGATTTCACGTATTGGATTTCTGGCCTGTTTTATTTCGAATAATGCTTTTCCTTCTGAGGCTTCGCCCCAAACCCTTCGTTAGCGGCTTCGCGTCTTCGGCGCTTGCCGTCTCAGATACCCTATATTTTTTATCCAGGTATTGGACCCCGTGTCTAAAAAGTCGCACAAACATGAAGCCCAGATCTGCTCAGTTTCATACTAAATGTTTAAAAATGCGTTGGCTTCCGAGGCTCCGTCCCAAACCCCGCTTGGGACGCTTAAGACGCTCCCCAGGAGGGCCAGGACCCTTGTCGTTAGGGGGTACAAGCCTGCGGCGCTTGTTGTCCCATACACTAATAGGCCTAATTCTCACCAGGTACCGGAGCCTCTGGCTCAAAATCGCGCAGGCCACTGTCTAGGCCTCGCTATCTTCATAGATGACGTCAGCAAACACCTTTCTTAACTAATTAACTCTTGTGAGGACATCTTTACATTTTCTATCGCATTAACAACAACCGGAAGCCAACATTTTCCCTATGCGTAATCCACTCCTTAGCTCTTCTGTGACATCCATACGTGTCATGTGATCTCCTTCTGCGCTTTTCATTTCACCGCTGCTCTTTTCAATCAACTCCCTTCAGAGGATTACCACTATTAATAAACGTCTTAAACAAAGTCTTATAAACTTATCCACACGATGTCTGTTTGCTGAAAGAGAACAAACAGGGTTTGGTTTATTTCAGTAACAATAGCCCTATTCAAACCGTAGGCCTATTAATGATATTCAAAAGTCAAAACTGTGTACACACTCTGCCTTGCTTATCGTGCAGAATGGCGGGCAACTGCAGCCTGCCGTGACCTCAGCCTTTCTCCATCCCACTATCCGGGCACAGGCGTCTCATTGACCTCATGCCTCAGTTGATTCAAACTTTCAGGCCTAACCATGCACTCGGCCTAAATACTGTGGACCTGCCTGAATTGCCGAGCTGACAATGGACAATATTTAAATTTAAATGTACACGTTTTTCTATACCGACCGTATGGCATCGACGCTGCTCGTTTTCAACGAATTAATCGGACGAGATCCTGACCGTTTGAATCGGACCAACGCCATTCAAGATCCCTCTGTACGGACTGCGCTAACCCCAGATTCAAATCTTTGAAATAAGCCACGACTGGGACGCTGGTGTAGGTTAGCTTGCTGTGTAATTGTGAATGATTGATAAAGGGTCAGCTCATGGCCTTTGTATTCGGAGTTCAAATCCTCATACTCCATGTTGAATTTGCAATTATTTGTCAAGCTACCATGATACTCAGATGTATCTTTTGAGCTGTGTGGCAGCTTTCTATGTTCCTCTTATCTTCAGTTTGGATTTAAAAAATAAGACTGGTTGCAACGGCGCAATCTGAACGGTCAGATCTGTTGTGGAGTAGGTCTACTTCACAAAGCGTGGTTCCAGTTATGCATACAAGAAAAGGCGAAGACATAAGTTTGCAGATAGGTGCATTACAGTCAGAAAATGCAGGACTTGGGAAATCAAGTCTTGAAAAGCTGTAAACCTTAAAAAGCAACTAAAGGTCGTTGCACACGTGCATTTTGTCGAACTCGCGGCCTTAATTGTTTAGCAACTTTTACGAGCGCCTCAACGATCCAGTCTCTAAATAGCTCTGGACTTGCAGCTTAGGCCGCCACTCCCACTAAACATATCTATAAGACGACGTAACAGCAACAGACTGGGACTTGTAAACATGTTTACAGCGCTGTGATCGATCGGTCGCTGAAAACAGGTAATAAAGTTGCGATTAAGCTCATAAAACCAATTAGAAGGTTGCATAACTCGACCGAAGCAAGGTTTTTCTTTGGCAGCAACACCGAAATAGTTAAAAGTAAATTCAAGCAATGTGGAGTTTGCATTACGTAGGCACAGATCTATGGCCCTTATGAAGGACCGAATCTTACCACAGCTGATGCAAGTTACGTCTTATTGACGTGTCCTAGCATTGGCAACAGACTCAAGATACATTACATTCACTACCCTCCATTCAAATGCACAGTCTACCCATTCAGTCTCAGTCCTGAAGAATACGATTTTAAAAGTCTTTGGACAACCCCACGAACTTGACGCAGCGCTCGTGAATAAGCTGGTGCCCTGCGCTTAGCATTTAAGTAGCGCTTTTGAAATTTCGAGTTTACGGTTACGATTCTCTACTCACTTCTTTTTTCATATTTGGTAACCGATTACCAACAGCCCTGTATTCTGTGCCGCACCTTGGATGAGTGCAGCCAGTTGCTATTGAGTCAACATTTTGTGCTACCTAGGGTGTGTTGCATTTTCCTCTGCTGGACCAATATACACGATATTTTTGTGTAATCAATTTCTTGATAAAGGAACAAATTTACGTTTAAAACCATTGATGCTGAAAAGGACCAAGCATCCTTTTGTGTTATTCGATATTTCGTGTTAAACGTTCATGTGTTAAGTGTTTTCCACTGTACACTGTTTCTGTTATAACATATTTATTTTGTTATGCAACATCAGTCAGTAAAATGTTGAGAAAATAAGACATCAACACTTCACTAAGATGTACAGTAGTAAAATTTCACATACAGCAAAACAGCAAAAACATCAATTCTGAGTACACAACTAAACCTTTGATAAACACAATCTCAAAGTCTTCTACAAATTACAAAATTATATTTTTAACCCGTACATTAACAACACTTATGCCTCAGTTACAATTTTAAAGCTGATTTTAGGCACAACACCTGTAAAATTTACTTTCATGGAACTGAACATGATTTCCAGGAGGTCCACTATGTAGAAGCACAACAAAGAGCACAGAAAAAGTATGATGAACACAGATGAAGCAAAAACATCGGAATAAATTGCAAACAATGTTTAAAGAGCAGAAAGTGACACAGCTACAACTACACTAAGTAAGTAAGGCAGAACATGACACAAGTGGAACCGAGTAAATTATTTCAAATACTACATAAAAAGCAGACAGCGTCAAGTACAGGCAGCAAGCTCAGAGTAAAAAACAATGCATGTGTTTCTTGCTTGGCTCCAAGTCTCAGTGAGGACAGGGAACATAAGCAGAGTGTAAAAAACAAAGGAAAGAAAACATGCCCACAGCAAAAATTTCTTGAAACTGCAACTGCTCCAAACAAGTAGCAACACAACTCCTAAAAGAAAGCACTAAACATATAGCAGCAACAGGTAGCAGCAGCTATCAGTTGCTAATAAAAAGCAAGAATATAACTAGAAAGGTATGCGACAGTTTAACCTGAAGAAGCACAGGAATTGTAGAGTTCAAGCACGATTGAGACTGGCATCCCAGCTGGAACATCATATTTTGCGTAATGCCTAGTCACAGAAGGAAGTTAATGCCATAATTACACACAGCTTTATCACATCAGTCATTAATTATTACCGGTACCATTATTTTTACACAAGGTAGAATTGATCCTGCTAAATTAAAACAAAAGATTTAAAAAACCAGATTAAAAGCCATCAGATTGGTGCACAACGGCAGAGACTCCTACTTATAGCGCCATACAAATGTGCGATTAAATTACAGTAAATCTATAACAAATTAATTTAAAGTGATGCATTTAGGTGGGGAAAAGAGAAGTCTACACTTGCATATATAGGGGGGCACGCACAAGAACGATCATTTACAGGCAGAAGGAGCGAATTTCCTTTTGTTGGAATAGGCCAACCCAAACAAATCCTTTAGAACAGTACTATATAAATAAGGAACAAGAGGAAGCCGCATGGCACTGCAAATTACTTTTACATTACATATAAATGTTACTTAGCTTTCAAAATTAACATATATTTGCAAACAATGTTTCAAAAACCGACAATGCTGGAGTTTTAAATACGAAACCACAGGAAGCCAAATTGCACAGCAAATTACTTCTACAAGACTATGTACATTCCTTGGCTTCAAAATTGACCAGTTTGCGAACAATACTAAAATCACCACGAGTCAGATCACAACATTAAGGTCAATTCCGAGGTAAAGGAGCGTGTGCAGAGCGGCACATGCGTGTGATTCGTCAACCGATCGACCAATCCCATGGCAGACAGCTACAGGCATTGTTGACAGCTGCACTATGCATTGGTTCAAACCTGAAAGATCAGGAAAAAACTAATATGATACAGTTACATCAATTTTGTGAAAGCATCGTAGTAATAGCTGTCTATTCTGATGTTTGAATTTTGTTTTAATAACAATAATTACTGTAAATAAGGATTCCTCAAGCCACGAGCATGCTTTATTTTAAGCACAATTTCAAATGCAAAGTAAGTTTCTTTTTTTTTTAGTTGATGAACAGAATGTGTGCTTAAAAGATGAAATACTGAAACAAAAATCTTTAAATAAGTCTTTAAATAAGATAGAAATTTTTTAAAGTATAAACACAGCCAAATAATAATGAAAATATTCAAAGTATAAATATAAGGACAAAATAAGGGTAACTTTCAAATTTAAAAAATCTTAAAGTCAAAATAAAACAGAAAATCAAGCCAAATTAAGGGTGTCTTCCAAGATAAGTAAAAAATGTCTTAGTTACGTTTGTCTTTAAATGTTTAAAGAACTATTAAGACAAAAACTATTACGACAGATAGCATCTGTCATAAGCAATCAAGGTAGAAAACAGAAAAGTAGCAGCTGACACATAATTATCACAGAACAGCAAAGCATATGTAGCACAGAATAACAGCTAGTTAATTTACCTGTGCATGTCGGCTCCGGAAGATCAACGTAAGTCACTTCAAACTTCAGCTCATCTGCCAGTTCTTGTAGTAGATCGCAGTATGTCGGGACCTGCTTGAGAGGCTTTGTGCTGGTGTAGCTCCCTGGTGGAGTGCTTCGAGTAGATGGCTTTTTACCTTCTTTCAATGCTTGGTAAGCAGATCTGATATCACTCTGTGGCTAACATAATGACACTAACTAAAGAATGAGAAACCCTCAATTCCAAGCAAGCAGTGGCTTTTAGAATGTTTCACTAAACAGTTGGTTGCAATGAGCTTCAGACTGCATATGGCCTTCTGCCAGGATTCAAACTCTGGATCCACCAGTAACAGGCCATAGCCAACCAAAAACAAGAGGTTCAGCCCATGATGTTACCAGATGATTGCAAACTTTTAACTGAACAAGAACATTTACATAGGGCCTTTAAGGAGTCTCTGATGAATCATCTTGTGAGGTACAAAGTCACAAATAAAAATGTGCTTCAACTGGAGAAAGATTTTAGATGAGAAAAAGCTATTTTAAATATCAAAGCAGATGTCATAAAAAAACCTTTCAGATCTAGAAAAACAGATGAGTGAATCAAGCTTGACTGGATCTAAAATTCATTGAAAGAATGGGATGAATTCTTATGATAAAAGTATCAAACTTGTCATAATGCAACAAGATATCAACAAGTGAGATACAAAACTTAACTAAATAACATTTGTTTGAACTGTCAACAAAGACTAAAGCATAACATACGATACTGAATTCATCTTTTAAACTTTTCAGTGCTGCATCTAGCTGATCCGCCAAATCATCAACTTTGAGCTGGTCTAATATGGCTAAGGCAGCAGCACGTTTTGCCGATTTCTTTGATTTTCCAACTCCTGCAGTACATCAGTTAAAAAGTTCTATTCAGATTTGCAAAAATTCAAGTTTTAAATTAACTACACAAATCAGAAAACATTTGGCCTGCATTTTTCTTGGCAAATCAAGCAGATCTAAGACCACAATTTACAATTGAACCTTGATTACTGCAATTCCATCCTTGCAGGCCTGCACCAGCTCCAGTCTGTCCTCAGCTTGCTACCTGTGTTATGGCCAAAATCCCAAAATAGTCCACTTATAGGACAATATGCTTGAAACATGTAACTGGCTTCCTGTAGTCGAATGCGCCCTTGAGGTCCTTAAAGGCACTAAGTTAAGCATCTTGATATATTATATTATAATATATTATATATTCGTTATGAAGTTTGTACTCATGACTGTTACACACAAGTCCATTAACTGACTTCAGTTTAAAGTTAAGAAACAATTTTATCGTATAACAATCACAACAGGTCACAACTCCACAGTCATCACCAATCTCTGAATATACTAATGAATGAAAATGGTGCCCTAAAGACTTTTTAAAGTAATCACTAGTCCAATAAGTTTGCAGCATGTTTTCCCGCTTTCTAGATCATAAATGAAGTGGCTAATAAGCAAGTCAAATAAATACTAACTTCTTTTTTTGACAGAACAGCAAACATACTAATTGAATCCATAGCTCCTCTCAACCTGTCTTTCCTTCTCTCTCAAGCAATGGTATTCGAATATTATCAATGCCATTACCTCTACCTTACACTTTGCATAGAGCAAAAAGTTGAAAAGTAATAAAAAACTGCATTTACCAAGCTCAACCTTTGAACCTGCTAGGCCTGAAAAACAGCCACAAAATGTCTTAAAATAACCTAACTCACCAGAAACTGGTCACATGTTTTGATGTAACTGCTGCCTTTTTATGGCTCAAACATAAATTTGCAACAGTGCACAATGCTCTACTTTAGGTCCACAAAATATGTTGATGAATCAGATAAAATAGTACAGCAGTATCTGAGAGAGGCACATAAAGGAGGTGTCTGTTCAGTGTCCAAAAGCAAGTTTTAGGAGTACATTGGAAGCACTGACGGCAATTGGCAGTACTGACCGCAATGACTACGCTACATCGCATATGCCATCATCACAAGTGGCCATGCAGACTCATTAAGTTCTTTATGTGCGCCACATCAAATGGCTAAGTAATATGTGGCTACAAAATACCCATGAACAAAAAGAAGTGTCAGTACATCATGTTCCACATGTTCCTCAACAGCACATGTCATGATCTGCTAATATACAAGAAATCACTGGTGGAACATGAAATATTTTGCTTCAATGCACATATCACTTGTTTTCACAACCGTGCAATACACTGATACAAGGTACCACACAAGCAACAAGGTTATCGGTACATTATGTTCCACATGTTCATCAACGACAAGTATTGTGAAGTAGTCAGTTTCGCAGCTAATACATCATACAAGAAACCATTAGTTGAACATAAATTTTTTTCAATATGATTTTTTCACATGATTTGTTTTCACAAGATTTTAACACATTTCCCGGATAAGATGAATCAATTCCCAAATAAGACGATCTAAATAAAAACCCGAAAAACTCCCAGAAGCCCAGGATTATGGCCATTTTGTACCAGGAGCCCATAGTTCAAAGGGTTAACATATAAATTTATATACCGGTTTGTGTCAGCTTGAGCAGGCGAATGGTGCAGGTAAATTCACGTACGTCTGGGGGACCCAGCGTCATTTCAAACTCGTAAGTCGGAAGTGGTAGAAGTTTCTTCTGTGTCAACTCTTGCAGTTCACCCACTGGATTGTCCTGGTTGTGAAGGTTTACACCACCTACTCTCTCGACACTACAACAAACATACTAACTCAATCCATAAATCACTTTAAAAATCTCAGGTTTAAATTGCTCAAAAACTTAATAAGTCAATCCTTGTAAAATCCCGTCCTCAAATCCTTTTATTTAAATGCTTCCAAACCTCGCATAAATCCAGTAAAAATTTGCTGTATTCATCCATTTGATAAGCACAATCTTCAGAACCTCACCTCATGCCAAAATACTTTAAAAATTCACCCTAAACATGATTAAATCCGGATTTAATCATAAGGTTTTGGGTGAAATGACTTTCAACATGCCATTCTCAAAAATCTTACTCCATTGGGTGGGCTCTACGTGTGTGGAAGCCAACCAGTGGTAACTTCTCTAGTTCAATAAGCACTATTAGCTAACTGATGAACTGAATGACTTTTAACAACTATTAAGGCTACTGTAGGCAGCACTTCTGTGAAGTTTTTAAAAGCACAAGTGTCAAGATATATCCATACATACACACAAAAGTGTGGGGCACGATAGCATACTGGAGAAAATGCTCAGCTTATAACATGGGGAGTATGGGTTCGAAACTCCCATGAGAGTTTTACTGTGTAGGGACCTTGACCAAGTCCTTTACTCACAACTGCTTGGCACCATCGACTGATGCTAAGCCACTAGATAGTGGTGCTTAATAAATGCAGAAAATAAAAATAGTAATAACTCTTGCAAAAAAAAGTCAATTTCACACTGCAAATATGAACCAAGTCTTTGTTGTAAATGAAAAACTATTCACCAAACAAGTTATATAATTTGTCATCAGTTTACTGGTTGATACAAAGAGAAGAAAAATCTGGATGAAATGTTAACTCCAGGAAGAAATGGAAATTAAATGTTAAATGCTACGTAAAACATGAAGGCGAGATTATCAAAAAATTTTACTTGTCTGACAATTCGTTTTCCATAGGTAGTCCAAGCATTTCGGTCAGAACTTCAAGAGCAGCTAAGTGCTTTGCCTTTTTTTTGCTTGAACCTAAAATTCATTATGGCCACAAAATGATCAAAAAAATCTTAAATGCAATTATATATGTTTATTTCAAAAATATATAACTAAAAAGCATTTTTCTTCTTCTTCCAGCATATGTGATTCATGTCCAGCCAGTTGCAAGCACCATCAACCGTGAAACGTAGGGCTAACAGTCACCACTGAAACGTGTTTGTCGACAGACATTGACAATGTGCGCCATAGTCTGCACAGTAACACAGCTGAACGAAAGAGATGAGTGGCTTGTCCCGATTTGACAAGGCTGGAGGCACAGCAGCTCTAGCTAGTTTTAAAATGGTTCAATGCAGACCAGAGCCAATCAAGCAAGTTAAGACTGAAGGACAGACAGACGGTTGGTGATGAGCCTTCTACAAAAAGCACTAAACGCGATATGTAACGTAAAAATCTGCAAATCTTCAACATAAAAATACACAACAATGTAAAGAAATTTGTCAAGCAATGTTAGAATCACACAATGGAATACATCTGAATGTATGCAATGCCATTTTATACACACAACTGTAATTTGATAGTGCCTCCTTACAAAGTTCAGAAATGCAGACTGAAGCCCAGGAACAGGAATTATTAACACTCTAGGTTTCCCAGTATGAACAATGGAAGTCCAAGATAAAAATCTCTTAAATATCAGAAAGTAATCCAACAACCTGTAGTTTTATTTACTCTTTACTCTGTCTCTTGATCTCTTACTAAGGGCAAACTCAACCAGAAGGGGTCACAATCATTGCACACTAAGGGCTACATCGCATTTAAACTGTTTGAGATGACTAACAGAAGCGACAAGAAATGAACTGAAAGCAATTCATGTGTCTACATAGTCTCTTTCGTATTAAAGTAAAAACCAAACGCACCAGTTCCTCTTCCGGTGTATTTTCCAGCCGTAACTTTAATAGCAAACTCCCGCTGATGTACCGGACCTGAGTCGTTCTCCAGCTCAAACACTGGAGTCAATCTCATTCTAAGACATTGCTCAAACAGAAAAGTGATGGGCGATTTTCCATCCAGATAGGACATCTGAAACATTGTAACCATTCTATTACCTGGCAATTTCTATACTACATAAATTATATTATTGAATATTTCAATTGATGGCCACCAAAGATTGGGTAAAAAGCAGACAAGTTGCCTGTGCGAAGTAGGCCTTTTACTACACACACAAATGAATATCAATAGCATTGTCACCGCCCCACTCTTGAAGCACATAGATTGAGTTTGGCAAACTTTCCACAACTTTCCATTAAACTAAATTTATTTTAATTGGAAAGCTGAAGAGTAGTCACTGAGATGTGGGTTTTATAACCATCAGTTGTTGGCAGTGTTGGATAGTTACTTTTTAAAGTAATTAGTTACAGTAACTAGTTACTGAGCAGGAAACCGTAACTAGTTACCATAAGTGACTTTAGAAAAACAGTAACAAATTACTGATAACAGTTAAGTTATAAAAGTAACTAATTAGTTTTTAGTTACTACAAAGAGAGTATGTTAACACCTAGGCTTCATTGGTGCTTTACCACAATATAATAGACAGTACAATACAATACAATAAAATGCATTGCAACACATTCCACATTAGATAACTTGATCTTTATTGGTTCACAATGGAAGAAACATCTCAAAATGTTTGCCGCCAAGTCGATTGCATCTAGGTGTAAGGACCTGGCCCCTCCCCACTAAACAGTCATTCAACCAGTGCACTAGATGGTATTCAAGTACTAAATTTAAGAAAAACTTCACAAAACTTAATGCAAGACTCCACTTGGTGAATAAAACAATTAAAATAACGCTGGTTGAAAAACATAGCAGAACTTGCAACATTACATCAATAAATTGCACAAAAGATGTAACGAAAACTGGATACTCTGCTGTCTCTAAATTTATGCCGAGCATAGAGAACACCATTTTAACATTATGCAGCTGATAGTGGCAATCTCTTGCAAACCTGCATAACATAATTTGAATAGAAATAGCACATCAGCATTGGAAGTTTCTGTGACCTATATTTTGAAAGTATACGGCTAAGAAATTGGTGTTAGTATTGTAGCTGTTGTGTGTGTTGAGCGAATCTGGTATGATTTCGGATAACTAAAACAAATTAGTGCCCTAAAAGTTTGATTTGTGAGTATGAAATTTTAAATGACAGAAGAGCAGTCCCTTAAGCTGGCCCTAAGGCAGGGTATGAAGTTTTGGTGACTTTCTTTTTCTTAGCCTCAGCATATGGGGCGGATGGCCAGTCCTCTCCCTCGCTGGCAGATCTTCATTACAGCTGAGGTGGCAAGGCGGAGCAAAAGGATACAAAAGCAGAAAACAAATTTTTGCTCTGGCGGAATTTGAACTCCCGAACCACCACTAGACTATCGCACAACTCTAAGTAGCTTTAAATTTTTAAATGATGGCAGATATAATAATAGATCTTCTAACTGGTCTAAAGCGTTCGAGGTGTAAATTATCCATACTTTGTCGATCTGAATAAAACAACAATTTACATGGGCAAAATGGTACAACTATTACTGCTGCACTCAAAAATAAAGAAAACACAAAATATTATAAATATCAAACCCCTAACAGCTATCTTCGAAACCTGAACAATTATAAAAATAAAATATTAAAAAATATTACACAGAATTAGAGATTTAACAAGATGTTTACAGTTTGCAGAAGCGCCCTCTACAAACATTAATTGTAATATACTTACCGAATTTTATTTATTGGCAAAATAATATGAAAATAAAGACCTTGTTTCCACACTTTAGCAAGAAATTATATAGAAAACATTCAAAAATATAATATTCACTAAGTCAAGCGGTATCGCACTAGAGATATTATAAAACGTCATCTTATGTTGAATCTTCATGGTTACTATATAGTCAGTGGTTATTTGTTAATTTGATATGGGGTCTAGCGAATGAAGGCTAAACTAACCCTCATTAATAGTGTCTTCCACGCCAAAAGCTGTCATGAAATCTGCTTTAACGCTGACACTACATCATCACTTAGGCCTAAATCAAATCAAGCACCATGCCCAAAAGGTGAGGACCACGGTAAATGCACAGATTCCTATATGTAGATTTATATAGTATATGTGGTAAATGTGAGTATGCTTGCGCCGTTTACGTACTGGGGTTCGTTTTTGCACACCCTCCGTATCAGATCGAATACGTGGTGTTAGAAACGTGGGACTGTGATAGATTATTGGCGGTCTATGTGCAGGTGTAAGGGTGCTGGTATTTCAGCCAGTGACCTCTTAATTCGTGACAGTTGAATTCAGATAAAGTTTTCGAACAGTTGTTTGTTTTGGGCCGCCTTCGAAACAGTCTGATAGATTGTTATTGAAAATTTTCGGTTCGTTTTAGGGTATTTCTCATATTTAAACGATTTGTTTTTTTAAACTTCAATTTAATAAATGAGTCCGTTTCTTTGCATCCACTCCCCATGGTCCAATAATTAACTGCAGGCGCTCGATCAAAGAGACGCAGGCAGTCGCTTTAGGCCAGTAGCCTAAGCGTAGGACGCCCTTTAAAAACTGTAAATTGTACACGTTTTTCTATAGCAACCGTATGGCTTCGCTCTATCGGGTGAGATCCTTCACCACCGCTACACGCCATTTAAGGTTCCCGTGCACGGACCGTGCTAGCCTGAGATTCAAATCTTTGAAATAAGCCACGACCGGGACGCTAACCGGGGATCCTCACGCACAGAGGCTTCCTTGGCGTACGCGCCTACCGATCTAGCTAACTCTATTGCCCGTGTTACAACTCGGAGCTAGCATTAAGGGTTTCCCTACGTACTAGAGATCGTGTGACGAGGTGTTTTGCGCGAAAGTAGTCAAATAGTGCGGAAGACAAGTAGAGTAGGCCAAGCCACACCATGAGCTGCAAACAGTGCAAAAGCGGGTGTCTAAGGCCTGTCGTGCGATGCGTTGCTCCAGTCGTGGAAGGTGGTGCTGCATTTCACACGTGCGAATCAAGGCACTTTGGTATCATTTGGTTAGCGATGTATGAGGTATATTTGTGTGCTGGGCGAACATAGCGTATACAAGTCATAGTCAGGGTTCGGGTGAGTTACGAAATAGCCTATGTTTATTGATGAGTGGGCGTCCGGGAAAAGACTAATCAGTGGTCTAGACCCTGCTCATTTTTCAATGAATTTATCGGTGTGCGACTAACGCTTCATTCAGGTGCTGGCATTCTTCAACCTCAGCGGAGCACGGACAAGAATACTGAACCTTTCCTCAGTAAGTCGTGGAAGAGACTCGAATGGGTTGATTCCAGCTAAATGCGCATGCGCGAGAGCCTTGCCAACTTTCCTGCTTTCAAGTATCATTTGCATGCGAATAACCCTTCGTTCTTACGCCACTATCACATCGTCAAATGGGCGAGAAGCAGCTTCGAGAATTTCTAGCATGGGGCTGTATTAAAACTAATTAACTACAGACACTGCATGGGGTGTATAAGTGTCCAGGTATTAAACTGATAACTATACACACTGCGCAAAACTGGTTCTGATGTCGGAAGATCATTCTGCTTTGTATTTAAAGCGCAAATACGATCAGAGCGAACCAACAACGGCAGAACACAGTTACGTTGGCACTCGTTTATATCGACCAGAAAGAATGCACAACACGTTAGTAAACAATAATATTGCTCAGTGAAACGCAGCACTTAATTGTCAACTTGCGAACGATGAGCTCGTAATGGACGTCGTTTAATCACCGCGGTATGAACAAGTGATGGGTGTAGCACCCCACTCCAAAAATATACCCCGTATCCAAGGAAATTACATGAACGCCTGTCCATCTCAGAGGTTTGTTCAAATGTCCTTTTTCGCCGGGGTTGGGGCACCTTCAAGCAGGCGTAGATGTATAATACTATGTATGTTTGTAGGCCTATGCTTCTCAGCTTTTATTTAGGAGCACCTTCAAGTAGATGAGTGTAACACTGTGTATGTTTGTGTGCATCTCAGTTTTTCTTTAGCGCATTTTAAAGACCACAAAGCGCAGTGAACATGGCCGTCTCCATAGACAAGTGCGCCTTAACATGAGAAGAGAATGTAACTTCAGCCAAGTTAGAAGGAACAACGTATGTTCTCGCAGAAAGACTTGCAAAGGGATGGACGGACGCGAGGTGTTTTATCAGGGATATGTTACTTATTTATTACACTTAGTTTAGCCTAATGTGTCGAAAAGAAACTGTTATATAACGGAAATTCTATTGCTAGTAGATTAAATTAAATTAAATTAATGAAAACGCTACTGCTAGGGTCGGTATAAATGTGCGCCAACAAAATGAAAAAAGCTGCAAAACGTGGTCCTTGAAATGAAATGCAGAACAGTGGGGCATTTTCGTTCACATTTCTTTAATAATACCAATTTGTAAACTTGACAGATATTTGAGCTGAATGATAATAGGCCTATAGTGCATGCTTCATTCAGAGAAAAACTGTCGAGAGACATGTTTGGCCTAATAGTTACAGTATAGCAAGCACATAAATGCACAGAATCTCATTAACTATAGCGAATTGTTTAACGAGTTCTGGAGCATATAACTCATGTTTTAATGGCAAAAACAAACACGCCTTTACCTATTTAAGTTATTACTGAGATTTGATATCGGAAATTTTATTTACCTTAAGGGATTTACGATATGCAATGAATAGTATATCAAAAGCTCCGCAAATTTCAGTGCAGAAGTCATTTAACGCTAGGGTGCTTACATCTTCGTCATAAGTGCTAGGCTGCTTGCTTATATCTTCGTCATTTAGTGCTAGGGTGCTTGCTTACATCTTCGTCATAAGTGCTAGGGTGCTTGCTTACATCTTCGTCATAAGTGCTAGGGTGCTTGCTTACATCTTCGTCATGAGTGCTAGAGTGCTTGCTTACATCTTCGTCATAAGTGCTAGGGTGCTTGCTTACATCTTCGTCATAAGTGCTAGGGTGCTTGCTTACATCTTCGTCATATAATGTTAGGGTGCTTGCTGACATCTTAGTCATAAGTGCTAGGGTGTTTACATCTTCGTCATGTTGCACTGTAGTGCTTACTAAGGCATTTGCCTTCGTGAATGGCCTTCCCTAAGCAACTCCCTAACCAGAAGTTAGGTTGATACTGATAGTCTCTATACAAGGTTAATACCCAACTGGTTTATCTACAAGAGTAACGAGCACCAGAAATATTGTAGAAGAAATATCAAGCTATGGTCCACGCAGACTGCAGTCTGATATGCACTTCGTCCGTTCGTTGAAATTTCCTAGAATATTGTAAAATTCGAGTCCGTCTTCGAGTCCAAAGATCCAGGAGGAGCGAGTTCCGGGAAGTCGAGGTTCATCTCTCCCAGCAGCCACCACGTGACCATCTCACCTTTACCCTGAAACATTTGTTTGCAATGCAGTCGGAAAAATCAGCAAAAGGCATTCGCAATAATACGACGAATGTATTTGCTGCTTCATCCAATTATACACATTATGTATCATCGCTAATTAGACAAAGACCTCAAATGCCCTGCCTTCGGTAGATAATTCGGCTGAAGTACAAACATAGGCCTACATCAACAAACGCTGCCTATGAGCATGGTATGTATGTATGTATGCATATATATACATACACACATAAAGTCATGCATATACACATACCTACATACTTGCATATATATGCGGTTCGTATGCATGTGTAGACCTACATCAACAAACGCTGCCTATGAGGATGGTACGGCCTAGTCTATCGCTTGAGGGGCTCAGTTTTCGCCGTGGAAAAATTACATCTTTTTAGAATTACGCTTTCTGATCTCGGAACCCCAGAGCACACTTAATGCACAGCTGGTAAACTGTTCATAATGTTATGGTGGTCGGGCGACGACATTTTTCCTACCCTGATAGGGAACACGAGTTAACACTAGCTACATGATTGCAGAAATCGAATGAAATGGAATAGAATAGAGGATAAGCGAGGGGCGTATGATTGCGCATGTGATGGACAAACTACTGACCTTCATTGGAACTGCGCCGCGTAATTCAAGAACAAATGTAGAGAACGAGTCGAGCAGTTCTTTAGTCCGAGAACTCACGTGTATCTTGAGAGCTAAACGAGACAACAGTCAAACCATCATTATCGTCGTCGTCATCATCATCATCATCAGTCGTCGTCGTCGTCGTCATTGTCGTCGTTATCATCATCATTGCCCTCGAACAACCATATAGACAACCCATGCACTGAGTTTGAAAGATTAAAATGAAGGCGGTTAAGATTTTGAGGTTATATAACAACAGTCAATACTTAGGTTTGATAGGCACATATAAGTGAATCCATGAGGGGCCGACCACAAAGTACGTTCACAAAGAGGTAGGGTAACCCAAATGCGGACTGGGAGGAAGGAATATAAAGTAGGTCATTTTTGCGGACGTCCTTTATGGATGACCCCTGATCTGTATTTGATGAAATTGAACAGAAAGCAATTTGCTAGATACGTACGTTCTCCGCTTGATTCCATTCGGGAAGCCGTGTTTACTGTATCACCGATCAAGCAGTACCGCGGCATCTTCATGCCGACGATGCCCGCACATACAGGACCTGGCAATTCATTACCACAATGGTCATGAAGCCATTAAGTACTGGCCTAATAATCAGTTAGACCTAGGCCTATTGTATAGGCACAGTGGTGGATCAATCAGTTTACAAAGAGGTAGGCCAAGTAAGCAAGACCGTCCTGAGGTTCAGTGATTTGACCTTGTTTGTTAGACAGAAAATTGTTCCTCTTTTATGACGACACGGTTTTAGTCTCCTGGATTTGTTGATAACCCATATTTCCGATCTTTTGAGGTTGCCCTTTTCTGGTAGTCTTGACTACACGAGCATCACTCGGACGTTGAGTGTTTATAACCCATTCGTAATTCACTGATCACTGATGACCTTTGTTAGATTATGTTAACTGATGACCAGTTATTCTAGTTTTCCAGGTTTATCATAACCTTTTACTCTACAAGTTTAAGAGGCAACCATCGCTCTGACTCTGCGTCTGTGAATAAGCTGGTTCCCGCGACTTAGCTTTCGCTGGGTGCTGTAGAAATCTCGAGATTACTGTTAAAGCGCCCACGCGTGTAATCATGATATATCTTGATAGATTTTTGCATGCACCTGTGTGTACGAATTGGATTACCTGTGTGATAGTTTGCTCACCTGAGTGGATGCCTATTCTGAGTTTGAGCTGATCGTGTGGTCTGTGTCGTATTTTGAATGATTTGACGGCGTTTAGAAGGGTGATAGCTGCACGGGCGATTTCCCTCGCATGTAGGTTACCGTTGAGAACTGGAAGACCAGACACTATGAAGTATGCATCTCCTATCGTCTCAACCTGTCACATAATGAACAATAACGCAATACAATGCAATTACTGTATCTAGACACTTACTAAAGCTCCTTCTGATGCCTCACGAAAACGCTGCCTGCGCCAGCCTAAAAGATGTTAAGTCATTCAGGACAAAAGTTAGTAGTCGAACTGTGCACAGATAACTTGAAGAATCACCACTAGCAAACTCCCGCAGACACGCAGAGCTAAACGACTGATTTCCATCGAGAATTGATGGTAGACACCATGTTCAGAGGTCCTGGACCACGCTCGCAACACATCAACCCCGACACAAAACAGTCGCTCGCATGGTAAAGACGCATGCAAAGTGTTTTTCCTGCCGATAGAGGGTTTAATTATGTTTCCATCGATAGTGGATGGAATGTTTTAATGCCTTCCAACATAAAACAACAGTGGCGCCGGAGATGTTGTGAAAACACTTCTTTGCCTGCTATCACTGTCTACACAAACAGTTGGTCTACATACCTTGTAAACATCAAAGAGGTCAATGATTGAGTCAAAGGTCGTGTAGAGGTCATTTAACAGGTCTACGACCTACAAAGAGCAAGAACAAACGCAACCATCATCATCGCCAATTCAAACGGGCAGCGGTGGTGAAAGATCTCACCCGATTAATTCATTAAAAAATTAGCAGGGTCGACGCCATACGGTCGCTATAGAAAAACGTATACATTTACATTTATATCATCGTTTTTGTCAACATTATTGCAATCCTCGGTATCACTAAGACAAACGTGATGAATAAGAACGTCGTCTCTGTATCAACTGTCATTTGCCTCTGTCATCATTACTTGCAGTCAGTGTCACCGTCATCATCATCGTCGTCGTCGTCATCGTTTTTCGATATATTGACTTCCTTTGGTATAGGGCTGTAATTCTCCGATACTGCAGTCATTAGCATAAGCAGTGCAGTGTAGGAAAATGCGAAGTCTGTTTTCAGTTTGAGCGTCAGGTAAATTACCTAATAATTACCGAAATGCAATGTACAAGAGAGATTAGATTAGATGCGATAAGACGAGATTAGATGAGACTGAGAAGAGCTGAAAGCGAGGCTGACCTGCATCGGAGTGCTTTCGGCTGACATGGCCGTGAAATCACAGATGTCGCTGAAGTAGATCGTAACGCATTCAAACTTCTCCGCCTGAACCGTCTCCCCCTGCATCAGCTGCACCGCCACCGACCTATTGCAACGCATAAGCGTAATGCTATGCTGTATTCGAATAAGACTTTTATATAGCGCCACACAGAAGAGCCTGCTAAGCGACTACTACCATTATAAAACAAAGTTCATATTATTGTGTTATCTTGCACAGAAAATCAAACTGGTAATATTTTGTTCAGTCAGCAATATTACAAACTAGTTTGTGAAAGGGGGCATTAGTTTTAGCAGATGATTCTTGGTCGCTTGAGCATCTTCGTGAGGTGTTCAGAAGACTTTAAAAATGTGAGGTTGTTATCAGCCTTTGGTTTATTTCATGTGACCAAAGATCATACATTGGAGTTCATAGATCATACATTGGAGTTCATAGATCATACATTGGAGTTCATAGATCATACATAGATAGTCAGTACTCCTTGCTTACTTACGTTTCGTATAATGTCCGCAATGTTCCAGTGGGCTTTGGGCTGAATAGAAGGCAGTCGTAACAAAGGCTATCGGCATTTTACATAGAATGGTCTCGATGGCTAACCTGGGTAGCATCATGTATAGCAAATCTTCTGCTCTCTTCTTCTGCTCCAGGTAATCGGCAGTGCGTTCTTCGACGAGTGCCTCGAGGTTGTAGGCATACTGTTCCATTCGTGACAACAGGTTGTCTAGCAGGTTGCCGCCGTAGTCTCCGTCCCTAAGCGCAGGCACCGACAGCAATTCAATGAGTTACAAACATCATAATATGTGCACAGAGACTTTAAGAGGTTCCTAAAAGACGCTACACAAATATTGTAATATGTGCTTCGTGTAAAAAGCTGCTTATAAGATTAAATTAGACTTTAATTGTAACATGACGGTTATATGAAAAAAGTTGTCTTTGGGAGCCGATAGCATAGAGAGATCTGGGTATTGAGCAGAGCTTTGATAGGAATGGCGACATCTGAAGAGTCCCTAGTAAAGACAGCAATGATTGAAACAGGACAATGAGAACAATTGAGGGGAAATAAGAAATGAAGACGATTGGTGCAGCGTCCAGGGACATTCATCGAACAAGAATTAAATTTTTACGATATATGAGAAAACATTTGCTTATTATGCGTCTGAGGTATAGAAAAGCTGGTCCACCGACTGAATTTTTTAAATTGCGGAGTTTACGATTGCGGCAGATGACAAAGAACTAGTGAGGAAGAGTAGTTAGTACTTGTTTATTCGTTTGATGATCGTTTTAAGGGCATGGAAGTCAGGTCGTTCCATAGGGTCTTCGGACCAACACCGGCGCACCATGACAGCCAGTTCCTCAGCGCAGACATCTTCATCAGAGGAATCCAGAAGGGTCGGACGGAAGTAGGGTTTCTGGCCGTTCTTCACCAGTCGGTAGATCTCTGAAGCACAAACAGAGAGAGATCGACAATGATTAACAGAAAGACAAAGAAACACACGAGGTCACAGAACAATGCATTTAGATTGTCTTAAGTCGAAGATATTTAGATAACTTAGACGGCTATGTTTAAGCGCTTTTTAAGTTTCGAAAGGTGTTACATAAATGCCCATATACATATATATGTATTTATGTACATATATACATATCTAAATTCATGCATATACACATACCTACATACATGTATGTATATGCGGTGCGTATACTTGCGTAGTGTAGCAAGGTGTTCATGAATTACACAGCATTCTGCTATAGTGATGAACTCCACTGGTTTGGTCTTCCGCGCTCAGCTGGTTTGCGTCTTACTTACGCCATCGCATTTACTCATTTTCAAGTAATCAGGTTACTTTGGTTCCGGGTGTCTTTAGCTTTGGAGGGGGGTGATGTATTCTGCCCCTTCCGTTTGCACTAAGTATCTCACCCATATAGAAACCTCGCAAGACGACTGCTCTCTAAATGAATAATTGTACCCTATTGGTACTCGGCTATTAACTGCGGCTAATTCCACGTCTTCCTCATTCACAAATTTTTCACAGACATGCATGTGTGCAGAAATGGACGGGATGCAATAAGCTGCTATTACTCTTCTAGTAACTTCAGTCGGCTGACTTCTGTTCACCCAAGTAGATCGGTTGTCATCTGCTCTGAGACAGCACACTACTTGGGTGTTTCCTCTGGAACATTCTTATAAGATTCTCCGTTGCTTTTTATTTGATTCTCCATTGTCTTTTTCGAACTATTATTACATGATCTTGTTCTAGTCATGTTCAATGTATGTATCGGCTGATTTTCACAAAAGAGGTATTAACAGAGTCATACCTCCTCATCTCAATCGGCGCTGTAGAAATTTTCAATATGGATTAGATTAAATTAGACTAGACTAGATTAGATCTAACAAGTGTAGCTGTGCCACAGATACAACTTTAAGATTGTCTAAACATCCAAGCTTTCCTACCCTAGGTGTTCTGTCATGCGGCGCTTTCTGTCAATCGACACACACACACGCATGCACACACGGCCCAACGCTAAGACGCTGTATGTTGTTGGGTAAGATAAGCAGCGTGTACCTACCCTGTGGCGAGATGTCCATGTTTTCGACCCAGAATGGTCCATTACGATATATAATCTCCTGGCAGATAATGGCAAAGCTGTAGACGTCACCTTTCTGTGTGCCCTCTAGCGGCGGATTGTAGGTGCGCAAGAGTTCCGGTGCTGTCCACAGCTTTGCTAATGAATTACATAAATAACAACAGAGTTAAAATAAAGCCTGGTGTAATGTAATGGAAAGTATAAATTGGGCAGAGAGCTAATTAACTGATGCATTCGCTCATTTCTTCATTAACTCGTCCATTTACCTCTCTTTCGTTCTGTAATCTTTTGGACTGCGGGTCTACATTCAACAAAGGTGTAACAATTAATTTACTATTCATAGGATAGTGAATCATTGTCACGGCTTCAGGATAATGATTTATTTGCAGTTACCCCTGGATAGTGAATAACTAATGCACAATCCACAGGATACAGATTAAAGACAGAGGCAATTTCAGGCAAACAATTTGCCCAATCTTTCCCGAGCAAACGTAGCTTTCGATTAAGGCAACTACACTTCCGGACTGCAATGATGTACTGCAGTCCGGAAGTATAGTTGCCTTAAACGCAGTAAACGCAGGTTGAATCGATGGTCGCTTATTAGGGAACTACATTTCGAATCACAATCCTTTGGAAAGAAGCAGTCGGGGTTCGTAAGACCGAGCGTCTTTCTCATTCGATCATTAATTAATTAATTAATTAATTCATCCATTTTTCACCTCTCTTACGTGTAATTCGGAGGACTTCGAAACAAATCCTGCCTTGCAGCGTTATTTACCTCGATAGTAGACGTAGGAGTCGTCTGGATCGACCTCGTTATGACCTCTGAGATTCGGAAGACCAAAGTCTGTGATCTTGAGAACGAATCGACTGTCGACTACGCAGTTGGAACTCTTCAGGTTACCGTGAGATCGAATGTCACCGTTGTGCAGGTAAGCCATACCCTGAAGATAAAGAGATAATGAAAAGTAAAGATGAAAGCCATTCACATGAATCATCTTCCGAGGTCATACAGTGCAGTTGCTGCCTACGAATCAGTGGCCAATTTAGCTATAGGCCCAGGGACGGCGGTTCGTCCCCCCACCGTGCCCCTCTTGCCGGCGCCTGCAAGACCAGACCCGTGCATGGTAGACTGCCAGAATATGGCGCCCTTCTGGAAATGCCCTTGCCCCTACGCAAGCAATCCTGGATCCGCCACGGGTACGAATATATGGCTATCGTCAGGGTCCATCATGTATGTCAAAACGATACGAAGGTAATGCTGTTAACAGAAAACTAATAAACTAAATAGATAAATAAATGTAAATAAATAAATAAATTGTATTAGTAATATTTATTTGTGTGTTGTGTTACTGATGCTATAGAAACTTTGAGACTACTGTAGTATAGGTCAGAAGAAACTTACTCTGACGATGTCTTGAATAAGAGAGAATTTAAACATGCTGTCGAGTTTCATCTGTTCATTTTCTAAGACATCCTGCAAAATAAAGAGACAAATTTCAAAATAAGTAGGTGTAACAATACAACGCCAACTGTGTAACTGCACTGCAATGAGCAGCTTACGATTTAAATCGTCGTTTAAGCTAAATTATTCCATCTTCTTTTGAATCGCCTGTCGTGGAACTCGCGATCGTGCGCACGCACACACACACACCAATTCCAGCATTGGAGACTTGACTATATGATGACACAGACTGTGAACTCGAGCTACGCGAACAGCATTCGTTTCACTCAAAACTGAAATACTCCTCTTCTGCAGATCCTATCCTGATGCCTCTTCTTCCCCTTATCTGTCCCGCAGATCCAATTCCAAACACCACACACGTAGCCGTCTGACTACCTACCTGCCCGCCTGACTCTCGGATCTTGATCTGGAACCGAACCCTTCTTGTCTATCGATTTTGTTCTGACTGAGCGCCTGTAAATAAGCTGGTTCCCGCGACTTAGCTTTCTTTGGGTGCTGTAGAAATCTCGAGTTTACGATTACGAATATGATAGACTAACCTTCAACAGGTTCTTATAATACGCTATACAAATATTCAGATATGAGCACAGAGGCGCAGCAAAATAATGTTATTCGCATTGATTTTGCCATGCACTACTAACCTGGAGGCTTCCTTTCTGGCAGTACTCTGTCAGGAGGCACTGGTTTGGGCCATCGATGCAGATTCCGATGAATCTAACAATGTGTTCATTTTGTAAAGATCGCAGCTAGAAAATAAGCAAAAACACATCTAACAGAGGCTGCTCTGATTTTTCGAGATTAGATTCTTATTTGACGTCTAAAAACGCAGTCATAATTTAACCCTGCAGTTTAAATAGTTACTCATCCAGAGCTGCATCAAAAGTCTGCATTGCATAGAGTATAAACTGAGTTTTCGTCAAATTGCGCTTCATAAGTTGGCGACTGGTTTAGAACAGTCCATAATTCAAAGTAGAACGATCATACATATTGCTACTGAAAGTGTTAGGTTGCGTTATGTGTTGATGTAAACGAGGTAAGGGGATATTTATAAAGCGCCAGTTCAAAGTCAAGTCACTGAATCGCGCATCATGAAGTCGTATACTTGACAATGATCTTTGAATTGGCGCTTAATAAATGTCCGCTTAAATTATGAAGAGCAATTTGACGAAAACTCAGTTTATACTGGATGCAATGCAAGCGTTTGACCAATAGAGGGCCACCTTTCTTGAGTATGTAGCTAATGAAGGCGCCTAATAAATGCGAGATTACCTTATCTTATTTAGACGGACCTTCTTAATCTGCATCAACAGAGGCTTCGTTATCGTCACCGGTTTGTTGATCTTCTTGATCGCCACCAACGTCGCCTGACATCAAAAACACAGCAACCGTAGTTCAACAGCATCGTAGCCTACATCATAGTTGTGTGACTAACTTGCTGTTATTATCAGTCCCATCTTCGTCAGAGTAATCATCCTCCTCCTCACCATCCTCCTCCTCCTCCTCCTCCTCCTCCTCCTCATCATCATCAACAACAACACCATCATCTTCATCTTCATCATCATCGCCAGCGAGTACTCTAAGTTGTCTACGCGTGTTGTGATTTAGGAAAGGGGTAGGCTTAATACGGTCGTATTAAGAACATGATTATAGTGATAAAGAATTTGCCTCACATATTCTGTAATTATATAGATGGCCAGAATTTAAGGGAAACAGTACGCAGTGATCTGAAATTGGTTTTTAAAATGCGATTTATATTTAACCATGGTAAAATGGTTTTAAAATGCTACATGCTTCAAGTTGTCCTTTGTTTACTCTTATTATACAACAGACTCCATATTGTTTCTGTCAGTAACCTCCTCCAACTGTCTTTTGTTACTGTCAGTAACCTCCTCCAACTGTCTTTTGTTACTGTCAGTAACCTCCTCCAACTGTCTTTTGTTATTGTCAGTAACATCCTCCAACTGTCTTTTGTTACTGTCAGTAACCTCCTCCAACTGTCTTCAGCTTCTTAATATCAACAACTCAAAAATTCACAATTTCACTGTGTGCTAAGGACTTGACCCCAACCGATTTTCTGTTCTGAGTTCTGCCATTCTTCCTACTGTCGACCTCTCCCTCGCTAAAGGTTGCCTTCCTTCTTGCCACTTTCTTGCTTTAGTTTAACCCTTTTCAAGAAGCCATTGCGGTTTTATAATCTTATTTTGCTTAGAAGTGACCATCGACTGATGCCTCGCGAATTATAATTATTCTTTTACCGATCAAATTTTACCATAAGTTACCATTCCGACTGGTAAAAATCCGGATTTTTACCACAATAATATTTTACCAGTAAATATTTACATCATTAAGCAACAGGAATGCAAGACTTAAGCGGATTAGAAGATATCGTGAATGTTTGCTTCTTATTTTGCGGGTTTAAAATGCCACATGTCTTAATTAATCTATAGCATATAATGCTATAGATTAATACAGATTTCAGTACTTAATTTAATCCCAATCTCGACGATTTCAGGATTCACAGGAGCCTACACTTGCGACAAAGTGTTTGTTGCATCTGTCAGCATAGCAGTCATTCATTGATGATGATGATGATGATGACGACGACGACGATGATGATGTTGAGTTCTCTGCCCGAAGGCAGGTTCATTGGCTTTATGCCACCTGGGGATGAGATGAGTGAGGTGGTTTCCCGTTGCCTTCCTCACAGACAGTTGTGGTGAGCAACTTGTCCAAGGTCGCTACGCAGTGGCTTAAGCCAGATTCGAACCCGCGACCCTCCGGTTACGAGGCACAGACCATACCACTGCACCACCGAGTCCCACAGCAGTCATTGTAGCATATTAATTGTGTAGATGTAGATTCACGCACCTTGTAAGAACCGGTCTTAGTGAAGACCTGTTTCGTTCCGATGTTGCTAAGATGATAGGCAATCGTATCAACCGAAACAAAGCTCTGTAGAGATCCTCTCTGTAACAGACAGACGCAAGAAATTAAAAGCAACAGAGTAGTAGATTATGCGCCGGTTTCTGGACAGAATAACCCGCCCTTTAGTAACTGTTGGAAACGACGAAACTTACCAGGTACATGTAAGGACCACGCATAGGCCTAATATGCTCAGAAGGGCATAGGAGTCATAGGTTAATATGCTGAGCCTTTGGAACAAATAGTTAAATGAGACGCGTACACTTAGAGCGAGTGACTGGCATAACGATGCAATAGTCAAAAGTGAGTGAAGAAAACTGATGTGGGAGAAACATTAATTAACCGTGAGAATTATTTTGCTTGTTTTCTTGGCTAGGATTTCACTGGCTTATCATGGGGCTTTCCTGGTGGTGGCTCCGTCACTTTGTAACAGTCTTCCACTTACTGTTTGAGCTCAGGTCGTTGTAGGACGCAGGGCTGTTGCAATTCGTCACCTTAACGCTCACCTATTTCTTCAGGGCTCTTATGTCGGGAACGCCCCTGAGTAGTTTGTTCTGTAAGATGGGCTATATAAATTTACAACTGAAATACAATACAGTACAATTGAGGTAAATCAGATGCAATTTTGAATCGTCGACCAACAGCAATTGGTTTCTGCGTGCTGTAATAGGACGGCGCTTTAGAAGTCATCCAAGCAGAACTGAAGAAATGTCCGGCTGAGCGCCACTGAACTGAAAAGACTGACCCTGACGAAACTCGTTCGACTGCCACTCCTTTCGAGCTTCCTTTTCTCCTGGGCACCGAACATGATATCATCCCATCGTACTCTCCAGTTCTCTTCCGCCAACTCCGCCTCCAGTTTGTAATGTCTAGACGGTAAGTTTTATTTATTTATTTATGCAAGCATTTATAACGCGCGCAATGTCAATAGGCTTACACCTGAATCTGAGGCGCGGATAGCAAATATATAAAAGCAAATAGATAAAATAGATAATAGATAATATATGAATATGCATAATATATATATATATATGAAGCAGAATTCTCGAAATCTTAAAATGGCAAAGCAACGGAACAGTAACGTTAGTCTGATGGCAGAGCGAAGTCTTCATGAGGTCGAAGTAATGACGTAATATTTGAAGTCTAAGGCGCCAGTTCCTGAATGTTATAACCTATAATTAGCGGCGCCTGTTTGAATGGCAATTGTAAACTGATGCGCAGAAATTGAATGTAAAGTAACCTAAGTTAGACAATGTAGGCAGTAAAGCGCTTTTGAAGGATTCCTGAAAAGATCCTACATAATTTTCAGCAACAAACGTGCGTCCATATAACGTTGAATCTTCAAATTAATTTGCTGTAAGTCGCTTGAACCATTTAGTAGTTTCTTAATAAAATAAAAATGTTGTAAAATTAAGCATAAGATTGGGTTAAACGGATGTAATCATTACATATAACAGTACAGCAGGGTTTGAGTAAAGAAGAAAAGAGCAGTACCTTAAGGTAACCCATGCAGCCATGGGTATGAGGTGTTAGCAATTTTATTTTTTAGTATCGGCATATGAAGGCGGATGACCAATCCTCTCTCGCCGCCTGTTCTTCCTATCGACAGTGTGCAGCAAGTATTTTCATTTTGTAGCTGAGTTTGCTAAGAGACGCCAGTGAAGCAGAAATCTCGAAACACCTTTATGTCCCTGCGATGACTTGCACGCTTGATCTCTTGGCTGACAATGCAGCATCCTAACCATTAGACTATCGCGCACTCCTTCAGGGTTTGAGTTAAATCCACAGATATCAGAAAGGCGTGCTTTCTCAACCAAGACTGAACAGCCCACTTATGGTGCAGCCGACTTTGTGTTGGGTCGAAAGTTCATTTTTTTAGTTGGAATAGTCTCCTTACCTGTAGACGAAGAATGATGCTGTGGAAACTATGACAAGCAGCACACAGAGTACGATGATGATGATGAAGTACGGCTCTGAAAGCATTTAGAGAATTAAAACTGATATTAATTTTAATCTAAAAACTGAGCTTCATTAATTACACTGGTCAACATAGAAATCGTTACTGACTGGAAAAGGCCCTAATGTATAGCATCTTGGTGTGCTGAACACGAATATAACCATAAAAAAATTATTTTGGCTCTCGTTTTGAAAATATTTCATATAGTTCATTTTTTATGTTTCACCATGTAAATTTATGCAGTAGGACTGCGACAATATCCTAAATAAGTCTAGAATGATGTAATATTCCACCTCATTGCATAATCCCATCATGGACACATCATGCACAGTTGATTACGTCATTTTCTGATGCAATGTAAAACTACAGCCAGTCGGCTGCTGACGTAAGATGACGTCAGCAGTGTACTATATAAAGCGAGTCGGAACGGTTGAGCATTTACAATATTACAGACTTTGTGCGAGACAGTTTAAGTTACTGTTTTATAAAACTATTATTACTTTATCCATTTAGATACAATACAGAACAGTAATGCCTCGGAAGTGCGTAAATACTTTGGACAACTTTTGTTACATTTGTGGGGAAGTGACATTTGCCAACCAGAAGAAAAGTATCACTTATCAAGTCAAGAAGGCATATCATGCTTACTTCGAATGCAAGGTTGGTGACCAAGACAAGCCATGGCCCCGCATATATGCTGTGCTACATGTACAACACAGCTTTCACAGTGGTTGAATGGCAAAAGACCATCAATGCCGTTTGCAGTTCCCATGGTGTGGAGAGAGCAAAGCAACCACGTAGATGACTGTTACTTCTGCTTGGTTCCTCCTCTTTCCGGTGGAATAACGAAGCAAAAGAAGTCGACAATAGTCTACCCAAACATTCCGTCAGCATTGAGACCAGTTCCACATGGTGATGGACTTCCTATTCCAGAACCTCCAGCAGAATATATTTTCCTTGATTCATCTGATGAGGACAAGGGTGAGCCGACATGTTCTTCTCCTGGTCCGTCAGCGTGCAGTGATCCCGATTTTCACTGTGGTGCATCATCAACCCCACACAGAATAACACAGGAAGAACTAAATGACCTTGTTCGTGATTTGGACTTATCCAAAACAAGGCAGAATTGCTAGGATCAAGACTCCAACAATGGAATCTTCTAGAAGAAGATGTCACAATTACTTCATATAGAAAGCGCCATCAGCAGTTGGAACCTTTCTTTATGAAGGAAGGTAATCTGGTATTCTGTTCCAATATTGACGACCTCATGAATGCCTTACAGATCACTCATGACCCACAAGAATGGAGACTCTTTGTAGACTCTTCAACACTGAGTCTTAAGGCTGTGCTTTTGCACAATGGAAACCGTCTTCCATCTATTCCATTAGCGCATGCTGTCCACATGAAAGAGACATACGATAACCTAAAACAGCTACTGCATTCCATTGACTATAACAGGTACAAATGGCACCTGTGTGGTGATTTGAAGGTAGTTGCCATTTTAATGGGACTACAGCAAGGATATACAAAATATATGTGTTTCTTGTGTGAGTGGGATAGCCGAGCAAGGGAGTTGCACTACGTGCGGAAGGAATGGACTCCCAGACAAAACATGGCAGTTGGACAGAAGAATATCCAGCACCCAGCTCTGGTCGAGGCTCACAAAATCCTACTACCACCCCTTCACATCAAACTAGGTTTGGTGAAGAACTTCGTGAAAGCCATGGACCGCACTTCGCCAGCTTTCCGATACCTGCATGAAAAATTCCCTCGACTCAGCGAAGCAAAGATTAAAGAGGGAGTTTTTGTGGGTCCTCAGATTAGAGAACTCTTCAAAGATGACCGCTTCAACAACTTGCTGGAGGGTGATGCGAAACAAGCATGGAATGCTTTTCGTCTAGTGTCTACAGACTTTCTGGGGAATGTTAGGGCAGAAAACTACAAGGAACTAGTAGAAGACATGCTCAAGCAGTACCAGAAATTTCGCTGCAATATGTCTCTGAAGATGCATTTCCTTCATTCCCATCTGGATTTCTTCCCTGACAACTGTGGTATGGTTAGTGACGAACATGGCGAACGTTTTCATCAAGATATCGCAACAATGGAGCAAAGGTACCAGGGAAAATGGTCCACTACAATGTTGGCTGACTACTGCTGGACACTCCGCAGAGATGCTCCCGAACAGCTGTACAAGAGACAGGCAAAAAAATCTAAGAACTAGTCTATGACCTGGTTTTTACAAATATTAACTGTAAGTGTATCACTATTGGCATGCATTGTGCGATATAAAATTACTTCATTTCAGATTACAAAAAAACTAGAGCCAATTCGGCATTTTCACTGTCATATTCGTGTTCAGCACATACAAATTGATAAGAACTGACTAATTTCATTTCAGTAATATGACTTTTGTAAAAATTTGTTGTCCAGTGTTATAGTTCCTAGGTGACGTTAATGAAGAAATTTATTTACTTTTTAGCAGCATTTAGGGTGCAAGATAAGGCTTATAACTATTAGAAATGTATTCATTGGAAAATTTCAGGGTATGAAGACGAATTGCAAGTTGAACCTTAGAGACAGCAATGGAGGTAATGTCTACCATTCAGTTGCTTACACCTATCTAATTTTGTAGATTAAGGGTCAAATCAGTATAGATGAACACATGGCTCGAACTTTAGCCTGCCGAGGTGAAAGTTAAGTAACGATCTTGAGCAAGCTGTTTAGGCACAACTGCCTCTGGCACAAAGTAGTGCATTTATTCTGCTCAAATATAGTCGCAAATATATAAACACTAAGCAATTATATTAAAGTACTTGTTAACGTTTTAGAATCATATGTTAAGAAGAACAATGAGTTGTGGATAGTGCGTCTTAGACACTGTTTCCGCCATATAATAGTAGCTTAATAGAAGGACTTGATTAAATCTAACCTAGCTTCCGACAACCAAGACCATCGAAGCCGCACTTAGGAGTGTTTGGTGGAGGGGAGGTTCTATCGCCTCCCCAGCGGATTTTCTTGCCTGGAACTTCCTCGTACTTCTTCCTATTTCCATAATAGTGCGCCACTACCTGAATATTACCAAGAAGAAACATGACGTCGACAACAACTTCTGCATCATCATTATCATCTTCTTCTTCTTCCTCATCATCATCATCGTCGTCGTCGTCATCATCATCAGATCATTTTATGAGCACGCTGTGTCGGGTTACTTGAGCAAATTTGAACTCGTGTGCGGCTTTAGTGTAGATTAGCAGAGATGCGTAGAGTGATATAGTTTTGTTTGGGCTTGTCCGTGTATATACTATTTGCATAAGATAATTATGCTCTGCCTAAATTTGTTCACACAAGATTTTAGTTTGTATAATAGAATATAACTGTGTCTGTGTAATTAGTTGAAGGTAGAGATAGACCTTAATGAATGAGAGTAATCGCCATGAATATAAATTGGAGAAACTGTACTTTAATGTGTGATAACTGACGTTCTTGGCAGGAAGAAATTTAATGCAAACTGAAAGGAAGAGCAATGCTCGTGATTTAATGTAAAAATGGTCTACGTTTCCTTGTGCAGTGACAATCGTCATCATCATTATCATCATCACCACCATCATCATCACAAACAACTATTGTCAGTATCAACAACAACAGCTTAATCAACAACAACAACAACAATTATCATCGACAACAGAAGCAGCAGCAATAACCCATGAAATAAAATCAACAAAAGAGATCATGTCAACAACATGAACAATTTCCTTTTCTTTCGTTCTTTTCTTTGTTCTTCTCTCCATCATTCTATCCTTCCTCCTTGCTCTCTCATTGTCCTTTCCTACCTCCTGTTCTTTATTCTAACTTTTCTTTCTTAGAGTTATTCCTTCTTTTGTTAGGAGCTTTCTCGTTTAGCATCTCCTTTTTCATTCATCTGTTCATTATATTCTCGATCAATTATCTCCTTGATTCTTTGTTCGGGCACTCAAAACAGTTTGAGCATTTAATTAATCGTTCAGAAAGGTAGGTTACCTCGAAGTATCCCGTTTCATTCATGTCAAGCAGAGAGTAGTCGGCATTTCTGTCGCCGAATTCGTCAATGCTCACTGTGCCTGTGATACCTGTAAAATTTATCAAAGTAACCGATTCTCTGATACCTGATAGACGGTATTCACCGTATAGCTGCGAGACAAGAACCGAGTTTTTAAAAGACAACTGGACACGTAGGCTAAGGTCTGGTCTTTTGTCTGGACACAAGTGCTTCACAGACAATGAAACAAGACAACGAAGAACACTCGTTGATACGTTAAGACGCGGTTTAACGTCGATTAATCTGGCAAGAGTGAGCGAGAGAGAAATAGAGAGAGAGAGAGAGAGAGAGAGAGAGAGAGAGAGAGAGAGAGAGAGAGAGAGAGAGAGAGAAAACAGAGAGAGGCGAAGTAGTGAGTCAACGACGGATGAATTTGTTCTACATGTTTTTCTATAGCGACCGTATGACCTCGACCCTGCTCGTTTTGCAATGAATTTATCGAGTGAGATCCTTCACCACCGTTGCCCGTTTGAACGGACGCCACGCCATCTAAGATCCCCGTGTAAGGACCGTGCTAGCCCATGGTTAAAATCTCTTAAATGTAGCCACTATCGGTACACGAACCGGCATCCTCACGCACAGAGGCGCCATGGCGTACGCTTTAACCAATGGAACTAACCAGGCCAGTTATCGCATACAGCAGATGAACTCATGCATACTGAATTCTGTTAAAAATCAGCCACATTGATGATGGCGCCATATTAGTTTGAGGATTAATAACTTGCGACTCGCCTAATCGGATTTGAAAAATTACTATTAGGAATGAATTTATTTGGTTTGCGTCATTACAACAAATATTATGGATTATGCAAACAAAATGCAAATAGTGTGAATATATGCATTAATTGATTAATAGTCCAAATGTTTTAGGCGCATCTGGGTGTTCAGTGCTGCACAGTGCTTTGTCGGTTGTCATAGAAACCCTGCAGCGCTTTGTCGGTTGCCATAGAAACCGTGCAGCGCTTAGCAATAATTGCTTCATGGTTGCGCGGCTTCAGCGCGAGCTTTGCCTGAGCAGACTTTATGGACTTTCTATCCACTAAACCAGTCAATTCTAATCACATTTATACGCATGCTATCCTGCGATCTGATATTTCTAATACATGCACTTTAGATATGTCAAATCTTAATTAATCACAGCAGATAGAAACGCAGTAGCCCGCAGCTCATACATCCTATAATCAAGCCAACAGAAAGCTTAAGGAGTGTTTAGCATAAAATGACGTGGTCATGAGTAAAAAGGAATGTGGCATTTCAGGTTATTGTATCTGATAATTGTAGGCCTACGATAACTGAGATTGCTTGCGTCATCAGGTTTCGAAAGTGAAACTTGGCAAGAGGTTATTTAACGAGATCTGATCTTGCCATACACGAATTAATATCAGCCATAATGATAATTATGTAATTCAGTTAGTTTATGTAAGTCTATACTGATTTCATTCTCTAGGTCGTATAGAATTAGCCCAGCACCATAAAGTACCGGCACAAAACCCGTAAGTACACTAAAACGCAACATTATTGTTGTGTTATCCAGTGCACACCACACTCCACTACACTCTAAACCACACTCCACTACACTCTACACCACATTCCAGTCATTCTACACTACACTTCACTACACTCTACATTACATTACACCAGTTCCCGGATTTCGGTTCAATTCTGAATGGGTCATCTTGATTAAGTTGTTTTAATTAGACGACCTGTGAATATATTTTGTATGGTTGTTGAAATATATATATTGTTATGTCTGCGCTTCAGCTGAAAGACCTTACAAGATTAGGGCGCGACGTTGTGGACCTGAAGATAACAAAAGCTGATGGACGCGAAACAAATATATACAGCTACCTTGTCTTACATTTCATTTAATTGAAAGACATGAAACTACTCTGCATGTACAATGCCTGTGTTAACTTTACTGCATTTACGATAGATGACATTATACTGCGCATGGTGCTAGTAGAAAAATTGTCCTTGCCTTCGAAGGTCCTGTTCCACATCCTTCTCGTGATTTCCGTTCCATTCTTGGGGTCATCTCCAGCAGCCAGGGTCTCGTTAAGCGCCAGGGCGTAGAGGATGACGGCGTCATGGAACGCCCCGACGAAACTGTTCACCTGCACAGAACAGCAGAGCATTCGTCTTTTATAGGAATTTGTTTCTTTAGGTTTTAGTCTAATGTCTCTTCGTACTCACGAAGCTACACAATGCCAGAATAACAAAGCTTTACCGCGCAGTTGGCATGTGTGGCTCAGAAATTTCTCATTAACTAGTATATTCTTCAGTACTTGCCTTTCTTGCACCTCTACTTATGTACCACATACTCTGAACCTCCTTTCAATCTGCACCAGGCATCCAGCCTAATATGATCTAATGTGAAAACTTCGCCCCTATATAAACGCATGCTGCGTTAAATCGTCGCTCTTCGATTCAATAAAAGTAAATCCAGTGTACATTAGGCGTACATAAATCATGGATGGAACCCCGCAGAATAAGTCCACGAGATAAGAAAGATGCTATGTATCTCTAGCTGAATCTGAACAAGAATTTCCTATGCCTTTCAGTTTCCATTTCATCCTAACTAACACTGAATGCTGAGTTATGGTTATGCAGACTTTTTCCGAAAGGATCGATCTTCTCTGCTGGCTGTTAATGAATAAGCCGCCGTTCTTGACTTACGTCGAGAAATCGCAATTACCCTTTGACCTCTCATCACAATTATTCTCAGCAGGAGAAGCACTGCCTCGGAAACTCTGCCTTCCATGTGAAACTGGCGATTCGAGGGCAAACTAAACAACCCGTAACAAGATTGCTGTGCTCGTCAAAATCCAGAAACAGCACCTGTAGCCAGGGCCTTGCAGAGATTCATAGAGGGCCGGGTCATTGCAAGTACGAGGCCCCAATCTCGAGGCATGCACATCACAAGCCAACTAAATCGCAGTTGTGAATTATAATACAAAAAGGAGAAATAAATCTTAATAAATATTATAAACAAACTCTTTTCAAAATCTCAGGCCTCTTCTCTATGTGAGATCTGGGCCAGACGGCCCTGCTGGCCCCCTCTGATAACCTCTGCCTGTAGCTAGCAAAGACTAGATAAATCGCATCAGGTGGGGTAAGAATTTTTATCGCACGCCGTGGCCTACAGTGACGAACATTCGTAGAAATTTCTTTATGCTTAACACTCACTCCATGGATTTAGTCAAAGTATGGGATTATTGGATTTCTGTTGCTTTGTTTGTTTTTCGGTCGTATTGAGATCCTTCGTCAACAGAAGAGAACTACTGTTCATCTGGCCCGCGATAAATGGACGATTGGACAACCCTTCCTAATCATTTCATTCCACGTCTCTTTTCCACCAACGTTTAGGGTGAAAACAGGGATGTAGCCTTGGTCTGGGCATCTCGGTCTCGAGGTGTACCTAGGACCTCGTCTCGGGCAGAATGGCCAACGTCTCTGCTTCGTCTCCGCCTCGAGCGTTGAGGTATCTTGGCCAGTGTCCAGAGACCCGATGCTTGTACTAAGTTGGAAATCTCAATATAGCCCATATGTACCATTCGAAGAATATGTAATTAAATTTACGTTAAGGATAGTTAATTCATCAGCACTTAACTGCAGTCTGCTGTTGTGCAATTCAAATCAGGATCTGGTTTTCAATACATCATAACAACTTTCTGTTTTCGAAACAGCATTTGGCCGACGTAATGTAATCGTTATGCAGTAGCCATGTTCAGGGCGTTGTAAACGGCATTGGTCCTTATGCAAGTAGTCCACCTACCCATTTAGGTATTTTCCACTTAGCATTCGCTCGGCCTGCCCACGGATGTATAGATGAATTATATAGCGCCTTTTGGATCCTCAAAAGCCCATTGCATGCACCCACCTAACCGACCCACCTCTTCGTTGCCGTAGATGGAGTCTCCGTATTGTTGTCTGGCTCGGCGCTTGACCTCTTCAGAGAACTGCTGGTACTTGAGGCTGTCCGGTTTGCGAAGAGTGACCGTCATCAGGTAGTCGTAGATGCGACGAGCCTTCTCGTTCTTCTCATCCGTATCGTTGGCTCGGTACCAAGGTCTTTCCAACTGACTGAACGCAAGAGATAACAACAATATGCGAAATGCCACACATGAGAAACAACAGCACCCAGTGTTTGTCCGTTATCTACGGGATTGCGTCGGTGGATGTTTTTTTCTAATCAACAACCAACAACTACAAGTTGACGTTGGGGCTGCTTTTAATCTAATCTAATCTGATATGGTTATGATTAGGTTTGAGTCTAATCCCTGGCTGACCCCGCCCCAGGAGGGACTAATTCCAACTAGAAAGAGAGAGAGAGGTTCGATCGAACCCAGTCGAAGCTATTCCAGTCTACTTTAATCCAATCTGATAATATCTGATCTCGTCGTATCTAATCTAATCTAATCAATTCAAATATAATAAAATCTAATCTAATGTAATGACTTTCAAAGCTTTTAAAGAGTTCAATTAGTTATTGCAGGTGGTCGGTGTTTTTTGGTGGCCACTATAAGGATTTTGATTTTGACTACGATTTCACTCGAAGCAACTTTCAAATGATGGCGTTGCGTCATAATACCGGTATTATGACGCAACCAAAAAACACCGACCACCTGCAATAACTAATTGAACTCTTGTAACTTATTTCTTCTATTGTATGTATGTGGCTATTTATATAGCGCCTTTCAAGGATCTCACAAACGCGCTAACATATCTCACGGGTTCGATTCAACGTGAGTTGAAAATGCTTCGTGAGCTGTCTCTTCCGGAAAAGCACGTAATGTGCAGGACATAGACTGGGGTACTAATCACACATAAGCAGACAGGTAAAAGGTTCGATACTGCAACCGGATAATGTGATTTAGCCTAATAACCTCGCCGCTTTTAAAAACAATGCACACGACCCTCTATCGATAAGTAGATTCTGTTAGGTTCAACCAGTAGGCGCGCGAAAATCAGGATGGAATCCGCAGAATAAATCCACAGGAGCAGAAGTAAGAAAGGTCATACTCACTTTCAGTGGGACGACCAGGCGACAAGAGAGAGGGCTTCATATGCCGAGGCTAAGAAAATGAAGTCTTTAACGCTTCATAGCTATGGCTGCCTCTCAGGTTAGCTTAAGGGTCCGCTCTTCTTCTTCTAGTATTTTGGTGTGTATCCTATAGCCCAATAGCTGTAGCCACTGCGCCACCCACACGTTCGTTTAATTAACTAAGACAACAAAGAGAAGATGGGTCGATAACCTAATTTAAACTGACCAGATATACTGACCACTGACCACATGAAAATATAACATGAGCAGCGCATTAAGCATGACTGACCAGCGGTCGTCAGCCGATTAAATACCGTGTCCACTATGCAATATATCTAGAACAGTGAAGCGATGACAAAACTTATCCGACCCCAGCTATCGTTTCGGGGCAAACACAGTCTCGGGGTAATTAAATTGCTTCGCTTACATTGATCCTTGGACGGCTTAATTTCAAGGCAATAGGACACTTGCATTGGGTGGGGTACGCTGACATGATTATCATTTTTGTAAGTCCCAGAAATGAGTTCTGAAAATGTCCACTTACAAACATGCATATACACGCATGCAACTCCACTACACTCTGTCATTCTACACTACATACCAGTTCCCGGACGACCTGTGAATATAGACCTTAGAAGATTACGACGTTGTGGACCTCGCGAAACAAATATAAGCTACCTTGTCTTACATTTCATTTAATTGAAAGACGTGAAACTTCTGCCTGTACAATGCTTTACTGCATTTACGATAAATGACATTATACTGCGCATGGTGCTAGTAGAAAAATTGTCCTTGCCTTCGAAGGTCCTGTTCCACATCCTCCTCGTGATTTCCGTTCCATTCTTGGGGTCATCTCCAGCAGCCAGGGTCTCGTTAAGCGCCAGGGCGTAGAGGATGACGGCGTCATGGAACGCCCCGACGAAACTGTTCACCTGCACAGAACAGCAAAGCATTCGTCTTTTATAGGAATTTGTTTCTTTAGGTTTTAGTCTAATGTCTCTTCGTACTCACGAAGCTACACAATGCCAGAATAACAAAGGTTTACCGCGCAGTTGGCATGTGTGGCCCAGAAATTTCTCATTAACTAGTATATTCTTCTGTACTTGCCTTTCTTGCACCTCTACTTATGTACCACATACTCTGAACCTCCTTTCAATCTGCACCAGGCATCCAGCCTAATATGATCTAATGTGAAAACTTCGCCCCTATATAAACGCATGCTGCGTTAAATCGTCGCTCTTCGATTCAATAAAAGTAAATCCAGTGTACATTAGGCGTACATAAATCATGGATGGAACCCCGCAGAATAAGTCCACAAGATAAGAAAGATGCTATGTATCTCTAGCTGAATCTGAACAAGAATTTCCTATGCCTTTCAGTTTCCATTTCAACCTAACTAACACTGAATGCTGAGTTATGGTTATGCAGACGTTTTCCGAAAGGATCGATCTTCTCTGCTGGCTGTTAATGAATAAGCCGCTGCTCTTGACTTACGCCGAGAAATCGCAATTACCCTTTGATCTCTCATCACAATTATTCTCAGCAGGAGAAGCACTGCCTCGGAAACTCTGCCTGCCATGTGAAACTGGCGATTCGAGGGCAAACTAAACAACCCGTAACAAGATTGCTGTGCTCGTAAAAATCCAGAAACAGCACCTGTAGCCAGGGCCTTGCAGAGATTCACAGAGGGCCGGGTCATTGCAAGTACGAGGCCCCAATCTCGAAGCATGCACATCACAAGCCAACTAAATCGCAGTTGTGAATTATAATACAAAAAGGAGAAATAAATCTTAATAAATATTATAAACAAACTCTTTTCAAAATCTCAGGCCTCTTCTCTATGTGAGATCTGGGCCAGACGGCCCTGCTGGCCCCCTCTGATAACCTCTGCCTGTAGCTAGCAAAGACTATATAAATCGCATCAGGTTGGTTGAGAATTTTGTCGCAAGTCGTGGCCTACAGTGACGAACATTCGTAAAAACTTCTTTCTCCTTAACACTCACTCCATGGACTTAGTCAAAGTATTGGATTATTGGATTTCTGTTGCTTTGTTTGCTTTTCGGTCGTATTGAGATCCTTCGTCAACGGAAGAGAACTACTGTAGACCTGGCCGCGCGATAAATGGACGATTGGACAACCATTCCTAATCATTTCATTCCACGTCTCTTTTCCACCAACTTTAGGGTGGAAACAGGGATGTAGCCTTGGTCTGGGCTTCTCGGTCTCGAGGTGTACCTAGGACCTCGTCTGGGGCAGACTGGCCAACGTCTCTGCCTCGTCTCCGCCTCGAGCGTTGAGGTCTCTTGGGCAAGTCCAGAGACCCGATGCTTGTACTAAGTTGGAAATCTCTATATAGCCCATATGTACCATTCGAAGAATATGTAATTAACTTTACGATAAGGATAGTTAATTCATCAGCACTTAACTGCAGTCTGCTGTAGTGCAATTCAAATCAGGATCTCGTTTTCAATACATCATAACAACTTTCTGTTTTTGAAACAGCATTTGGCCTACGTAATGTAATCGTCATGCAGTAGCCATGTTCAGGGCGTTGTAAACGGCATTGGTCCTTGTACAAGTAGTCCACCTACCCATTTAGGTATTTTCCACTTATCATTCGCTCGGCCTGCCCACGGATGTTTACGATGAATTATATAGCCCCTTTTGGATCCTCAAAAGCCCATTGCATGCACCCACCTAACCGACCCACCTCTTCGTTGCCGTAGATGGAGTCTCCGTATTGTTGTCTGGCTCGGCGCTTGACCTCTTCAGAGAACTGCTGGTACTTGAGGCTGTCCGGTTTGCGAAGAGTGACCGTCATCAGGTAGTCGTAGATGCGACGAGCCTTCTCGTTCTTCTCATCCGTATCGTTGGCTCGGTACCAAGGCCTTTCCAACTGACTGAACGCAAGATAAAACAACCGCATGAGGAATGCCACACATGAGAAACAACAGCACCCAGTGTTTGTCCGTTATCTACAGGATTGCGTCGGTGGATGGTTTTTCTAATCAACAACCAACAATTACAAGTTGACGCTGGTGCTGCTTTTAATCTAATCTAATCTGATATGGTTATGATTAGGTTTGAATCTAATCCCTGGCTGACCCCACCCCAGGAGGGACTAATTCCAACTAGAAAGAGAGAGAGAGAGGTTCGATCGAACCCAGTCGAAGCTATTCCAGTCTACTTTAATCCAATCTGATAATATCTGATCTCGTCGTATCTAATCTAATCTAATCAAATCAAATATAATAAAATCTAATCTAATGTAATGACTTTCAAAGCTTTTAAAGAGTTCAATTAGTTATTGCAGGTGGTCGCAATTTTTTGGTGGCCACTATAAGGATTTTGATTTTGACTACGATTTCACTCGAAGCAACTTTCAAATGATGGCGTTGCGTCATAATACCGGTATTATGACGCAACCAAAAAGCACCGACCACCTGCAATAACTAATTGAACTCTTGTCACTTATTTCTTCTATTGTATGTATATGGCTATTTATATAGCGCCTTCCAAGGATCTCACAAACGCGCTAACATATCTCACGGGTTCTATTCAACGTGAGTTGAAAATGCTTCGTGAGCTGTCTCTTCCGGAAAAGCACGTAATGTGCAGACACAGACTGGGGTACTAATCACACATAAGCAGACAGGTAAAAGGTTCGATACTGCAACCGGATAATGTGATTTAGTCTAATAACCTCGCCGCTTTTAAAAACAATGCACACGACCCTCTATCGATAAGTAGATTCTGTTAGGTTCAACCAGTAGGCGCGCGAAAATCAGGATGGAATCCGCAGAATAAATCCACAGGAGCAGAAGTAAGAAAGGTCATACTCACTTTCAGTGGGACGACCAGGCGACAAGAGAGAGGGCTTCATATGCCGAGGCTAAGAAAATGAAGTCTTTAACGCTTCATAGCTATGGCTGCCTCTCAGGTTAGCTTAAGGGTCCGCTCTTCTTCTTCTAGTATTTTGGTGTGTATCCTATAGCCCAATAGCTGTAGCCACTGCGCCACCCACACGTTCGTTTAATTAACTAAGACAACAAAGAGAAGATGGGTCGATAACGTAATTTAAACTGACCAGATATACTGACCACTGGCATGAAAATATAACATAAGCATGACTGACCAGCGGTCATCGGCCGATTACATACCGTGTCCACTATGCAATATATCTAGGACAGTGAATAGATGACAAGAATTATCCGACCTTAGCTATCGTTTCAGGGCAAACACAGTCTCGGGGTAATTAAATTGCTTCGCTTACATTGATCCTTGGACGGCTTAATTCAAGGTAACACTGGTCAACATAGAAATCGTTACTGACTGGAAAAGGCCCTAATGTGTAGCATCTTGGTGTGCTGAACACGAATATAACCATAAAAAATTTTTATTGGCTCTCGTTTTGAAAATATTTCATATAGTTCATTTTTTATGTTTCACCATGTAAATTTATGCAGTAGGACTGCGACAATATCCTAAATAAGTCTAGAATGATGTAATATTCCACCTCATTGCATAATTCCATCATGGACACATCATGCACAGTTGATTACGTCATTTTCTGATGCAATGTAAAACTACAGCCAGTCGGCTGCTGACGTAAGATGACGTCAGCAGTGTACTATATAAAGCGAGTCGGAACGGTTGAGCATTTACAATATTACAGACTGTGTGCGAGACAGTTTAAGTTACTGTTTTATAAAACTATTATTACTTTATCCATTTAGATACAATACAGAACAGTAATGCCTCGGAAGTGCGTAAATACTGTGGACAACTTTTGTTACATTTGTGGGGAAGTGACATTTGCCAACCAGAAGAAAAGTATCACTTATCAAGTCAAGAAGGCATATCATGCTTACTTCGAATGCAAGGTTGGTGACCAAGACAAGCCATGGGCCCCGCATATATGCTGTGCTACATGTACAACACAGCTTTCACAGTGGTTGAATGGCAAAAGACCATCAATGCCGTTTGCAGTTCCCATGGTGTGGAGAGAGCAAAGCAACCACGTAGATGACTGTTACTTCTGCTTGGTTCCTCCTCTTTCCGGCAAAAGAAGTCGACAATAGTCTACCCAAACATTCCGTCAGCATTGAGACCAGTTCCACATGGTGATGGACTTCCTATTCCAGAACCTCCAGCAGAATATATTTTCCTTGATTCATCTGATGAGGACAAGGGTGAGCCGACATGTTCTTCTCCTGGTCCGTCAGCGTGCAGTGATCCCGATTTTCACTGTGGTGCATCATCAACCCCACACAGAATAACACAGGAAGAACTAAATGACCTTGTTCGTGATTTGGACTTATCCAGAAACAAGGCAGAATTGCTAGGATCAAGACTCCAACAATGGAATCTTCTAGAAGAAGATGTCACAATTACTTCATATAGAAAGCGCCATCAGCAGTTGGAACCTTTCTTTATGAAGGAAGGTAGTCTGGTATTCTGTTCCAATATTGACGACCTCATGAATGCCTTACAGATCACTCATGATCCACAAGAATGGAGACTCTTTGTAGACTCTTCAACACTGAGTCTTAAGGCTGTGCTTTTGCACAATGGAAACCGTCTTCCATCTATTCCATTAGCGCATGCTGTCCACATGAAAGAGACATACGATAACCTAAAACAGCTACTGCATTCCATTGACTATAACAGGTACAAATGGCACCTGTGTGGTGATTTGAAGGTAGTTGCCATTTTAATGGGACTGCAGCAAGGATATACAAAATATATGTGTTTCTTGTGTGAGTGGGATAGCCGAGCAAGAGAGTTGCACTACGTGCGGAAGGAATGGACTCCCAGACAAAACATGGCAGTTGGGCAGAAGAATATCCAGCACCCAGCTCTGGTCGAGGCTCACAAAATCCTACTACCACCCCTTCACATCAAACTAGGTTTGGTGAAGAACTTCGTGAAAGCCATGGACCGCACTTCGCCAGCTTTCCGATACCTGCATGAAAAATTCCCTCGACTCAGCGAAGCAAAGATTAAAGAGGGAGTTTTTGTGGGTCCTCAGATTAGAGAACTCTTCAAAGATGACCGCTTCAACAACTTGCTGGAGGGTGATGCGAAACAAGCATGGAATGCTTTTCGTCTAGTGTCTACAGACTTTCTGGGGAATGTTAGGGCAGAAAACTACAAGGAACTAGTAGAAGACATGCTCAAGCAGTACCAGAAATTTCGCTGCAATATGTCTCTGAAGATGCATTTCCTTCATTCCCATCTGGATTTCTTCCCTGACAACTGTGGTATGGTTAGTGACGAACATGGCGAACGTTTTCATCAAGATATCGCAACAATGGAGCAAAGGTACCAGGGAAAATGGTCCACTACAATGTTGGCTGACTACTGCTGGACACTCCGCAGAGATGCTCCCGAACAGCTGTACAAGAGACAAGCAAAAAAATCTAAGAACTAGTCTATGACCTGGTTTTTACAAATATTAACTGTAAGTGTATCACTATTGGCATGCATTGTGCAATATAAAATTACTTCATTTCAGATTACAAAAAAACTAGAGCCAATTCGGCATTTTCACTGTCATATTCGTGTTCAGCACATACAAATTGATAAGAACTGACTAATTTCATTTCAGTAACATGACTTTTGTAAAAATTTGTTGTCCAGTGTAATAGGACACTTGCATTGGGTGGGGGTACGCTGACATGATTATCATTTTTGTAAGTTCCAGAAATGAGTTCTGAAAATGTCCACTTACAAACATGCATATACACGCATGCATACATACACCGGTAGGCCTACATGCGTACGTACATACCTATCTACATAGATACATACACTGTATATACATTCATACGTATATTCCGTTATCACCATCTCGTTCAAAGATTCAAAAATGAGAAGATGACGCAAGTTTTCGCAAAATATTCAAGTTAACGGATACAATTGACGAGCCCCAAAAGGACCCGCTAATGCAGAATAGCTGATGAACAGTAATGGCGAATGAAACAAGAATCACAACAAATTATGTTGCTTCAGGTCAGGTCATGACCCTTAAGAATAATTTGAGGCTAAAACGAGGGTGCAATATGTATGGATACAGACCTATAAATACATAGAATAAGAATCGAATAGAATACGATCCAATATACCAATACTCAAAGCAGTCATTCCCAATGTATCATATTTATGTTGGAGTCTATTGTCTTTCGATCCAAGTTAGGTAACAGTGAAGAAAAGAACAAAAACATCATGTTTTGTTCAGTTCTTTGCAAAAATTGGAGCTAGCTTCTAAATCTGCTACAATGCTGTGTGTGGGCTAGGTCAGGAAGTACCAGTATATTAGCAATTAATCATATGACACCCGATGCAGCCTACCCATTAATCACTGCTTTCTGCTGATTTCTCTGGAATGGCTATCGTTCATCGGAGTATTAATACTTCCGTCCCAGCTGCTAAAATGGCTTCGCGATTTCATTAAACATGGTCGAGTGGCAGGCACTGGTCGACTGCTGCAGGAAACTCAAGGACACCTGCGAATTATCTGGGCACCAGTTGTCTGCAAAGCCAGCTATTCCGGTGAATGCCACGCGTCGACAAAGCCACGATTTCCGCCTCCCCTCATTCCCCTCGCATTATGTTTCTTCTTCGGTAGGAATTCTACTTCCAGCTTTTCCACTTCCTACTTTCTTCCGTCTTCATTCTTTCCTCGCCTCTCCTACTTCTTTCCCTTCTAATTTTCTTTCTCTTACTTCTTTCTCTTATAATTTTCTTTCTTCGTTCTTTCCTTCACTCATTCTTCTCATGCAACATCATCATGCGTGGGTGTCCTATTCATTTAGCCTATCTAGATTTTCCGTTTTTCTCTCCCGCAATCCTTTCCGCTTTCTTTCCAATAGTTTCTTTATAATGAACAAAGCACGTTCCTCCTTTGCTTAACTCTTATTTCCATCCTGTTCAGGGCGTATATAGGAAAGCCGGGGGTCCATACCCCCCGTTATCTGTTGTGTTGAGACGTAGGGTTCAAACTGGGGATAGAATTCGCAGCGAAAAGTTCAAAATAAATTCAAGAAAAATACTAAAACATGACCAATTGTGCGGTTGTATTCATTGTGCAACGGACACACTGTTGCAAAAGCTGTCTCGCTATCTCTGTATGATATTCCACAAGTTCAAACATGCATGTGTGTATATTATAGTACCTGTCTAGTTAAGCCAGTTCCCCAGTGTTGCTCCCTAATATATAGTATATAAATAGTGGCATTATACATTCATGTATACTTGGATGGCGGTTAATAAATTCATCCTTTAACTCATCGAAAACTGAATTTATACTACTGGGCACTCCACGGCAACTTAACAAGTCCGAATGGCTTATATCTTTAAAACTGTGTGACTCGTTTGCAGAGTTGACTGACTCTGCTCGTAAATTGGACGTTGTGTTTGATTCAACTAAGTCTCTCATCTACTATGTAGGTTAATGGTATTCATAAGTTAACATACATGTGTACATGTGTTTTCGGGAGAGACGCAGAGTTAGGTGTTGTTCCCATGTCCTAAAGGATATATCTGGCGAACGTATTGGTCTCCGCACTCGCCATGTGGTCCCCAGTGCTGAAATTCTGGATCCGCCCTTGATTCTGCTTCTTTCATCTTCACCTCCATATTTATTCACCTCTTTTTCATTAATTCTTCCTGTGGCATTCTAATTCAGCGCGCTTAACCATGCAACATTCTTCATTTAGATTGGCGTCTTCCTCTCTGACTTTCCAGTTGGTCCCGCCTCAAGTTTCCTACTTCCGCTAGACGATTAGAATCAGACCGGAAGCAGATGTGCTGCATCTAGCAGACAGATTTCGCAATCTCGTCTTTCCACTTTTCCACCCCTTCTCGTTCCAAAATGGAATGGACGCTTGATCCCTAATCAGTAAGCGTTTTTTGGGTTCAACTCCCAGAGTGACGCAGTTCTCAGTTGTCTGTTTAGTACATTCAACACAATCAAGTTACATAATAAATAAATTTCATTATTATTCCTGCACAATCACTAAAAATAAATGAAAACAATATCGACTATATCATAAAATAATAAATAAAGTTACAGGCACGATGATATTAGTAAGCAATAAACATTAACATAAACGCAGTAATTTGAGCTAAACCGATTATGCAGAAATAATTAAATAAAATGCATTTTATTACTAATTGAAGTACTTTGGCGTTTGTCCGTACGCCTTCATGTATCTGTGTGTGTGTGTGTGTGTGTGTGTGTGTGAACATATAGCAAGAAATCCTATGAGAAGTAGAGTACCATCGACATTGGACGGACTTGATCAACTAATTCCTCGTCCTATGAAGCATTTATTAAATTAGTCGCTGCTGATTCCGGATGTGACGTGATATGACCAATCTGTGCAGGGCCAGAAGACCGTCTATTTCGAAGGCGTCGGAAAAGGAATGCATTAGTCAAGTGAATCTGCCAGCAAATGACTACAGATAACAATGCTGTTCGTCTCTCTCTCTCTCTCTCTCTCTCTCTCTCTCTCTCTCTCTCTCTCTCGCTGCATATCTCCACTGTATCTCCCTCACTTCATCCCTCCCTCCCTCTATCCCTCCCTCTTTCTCGACTTCCCTCCCTCCCGCCGTCCTCCCTCCGTTTCTCTCTCTCACTCTCACTCTCTCTCCCTCCCTCTCCCCTCTCTCTTTCTCTCTCTCACTCTCACTCTCTATCTCTATCTCTAATGGAAAGCAGGCTTACACGTGTTCGGCTAGATTTGAAGTCGTTACCTTCGAATGAGAAGGTTCTTAAACCCTCTTTAGAATCTACTGGGGTGGGGCAGTGCGTCGAGTGTGTAACTTATGTTACACTTATGTAACTTATGTAACTTATTTTTCTTTTATGCGCAACTCATATAGGGCTAAACTACGGAAGGCCATATGGAACATGCGATTATTTTTATTTATCTAGTGAGCACTAGATAATATCTAGTGGGCAAACAGTGTGACGTGAACTATCACGTAGCATCAGACAAGAGAACACATTCATTGGCAGACACAAAAAGCTTCTTTCAACCACAATAATCGGGCGGCAATTACCACCTTTTGTCAATATCGTAACAGTAATACAGTAAAACTGATGCCAATACTGAGACCGATACGAACAATGCTAACGTCTATGTGTGTCTAGACATTCATGTAGACCCTACAGCTTCTCGAAGTCTCTCCAGGGCTCCGAGAAAGCATAAATATCTAGAAGAAGACGAAGAGCAATCCCTTAAGCCAAACCAAGAGGTAGCCACGGGTATGAAGTGTAGCTACTCCATTTTTATTAGCCTTGGCACATGAGGGCGGATGGTTAGTCCCCTCCCTTGCCGCTCGATCTCCCCACCGAGTTAATGTACTCGTGTTATAGTTGAGCTCGCTAGAGGACAGAAGTGAAGCCAAAATTTCAAAATTTAGAACCTTCTACCTCTATGTCGTCAAACCAGCACTTTAACCACCAGAGACTATCGTTCACATATACAACAGATCTAAAGTGTGCGACTTAAGAATATATAACAGATCTAAAGTGTGCGACTTAAGACAAACTGATTATGTTTCTTGAGCGCCTACCACTGCCGTACGGAACAGATTGGATTTTGAATGCAAAAATGTTTAGAAGGACGTCTCAAAGTACGAGGAGGTACGAGGGATCCAACTCACTGCACAAAAGCGAGTAACTAACAGGTCCCCACGGCTGTAGAGCGCAGAATTTCCACCCGGCTGGCTCGAGATAGCTTAAACCAATACTAATACTAATACTAATACGAGCAATACCATTTATTATAACTAATACAATTTATGTCCATGAGCGTTCCATCTATATGAGGTTCTTCTATCAACATGTATTTCACTTATTTACATGAACGTGGACATGCATGTGTTAAGTTCTGAAATAATCTTGAAGAAGGCAGCGTGTTGTCATCGAAAACAGATATACAGCCTAGTATATGCCTGTTATATAAAGCGTCTTTTCACAACTCTACGTGTTGTTCACTATCCGTCTATCCTTCATTAAGTCTAACCTATTCTATCTGCAAATCCCTTTCGCCAGGTCTCTCTTCATCTTCTCTCTCTCTCTCTCGCTATTTGCTATTTCATGTCATCTGCCGCCCTCCTTCTTCTGTCGTTCTCTCCTTCTCCGCCCGACACATTCCTCTCCCGCCGACGCCGCAGGTGTTTCTACTTGCCGCGGAATGTGACGACCGGCACCTGCTTCCGTGTCGGCGGCATTCGCTTTCATCATTTCTCGCCGGCCAGTAATTTTGTTTTGCCGACGTCCAATAAACGTGATGCCCACCTGAGCACCAGTCAAGGTACGCACAATAACGACGCTGCCAATCAAGCGCTGCTCATTTTGCTCCGCCGGAACTCTTCTCATTCTTGGACTGGAAAATCCGTCCAACACCTAGAATCCGCCCTTCGGCTGACTGCTCATCGATTCAGAATGCTTTCATATAATTATAAAAAATAGAAATGAATATAAGTATTTTATTCATATCGAGACATTCATACAACTCGGCAAAGCCTGCATGATGATCATTGCGACGACGACGTCGACGATGACGAAATATCAAGCAGTGGCTAACCGACCAACTGAATTACTAACTTACTGACTAAACCGAGAAGTAAGAAGTTCAGACGCGTGCTTACTTGCCGAATAGATCAATGTTGAAGAAGACGTATTCTCCATTGTCGAAGTTCTTGTCAGCCGCCATCAGCATGATCTCACGAACCCATTCGGGAGAAGCACACAGCACGACAACTGTCGGAAAGAACACACATGAACAGCTAAAGAACATATATGAACTGCTAAAGAACATATATAAACTGCTAAAGAACATATATAAACTGCTAAAGACCATATATAAACTGCTAAAGAGCATATCTAAACTGTTAAAGAGCTTATACAAAACTGCTCAACTGTATGCTGGGTCGTCTGCATTTAACATAATAATAATTGGAAAGTTCTACTGCGCCGATGTCTAATGCACAAGGCATCAACCGATGGCGCACCAAACCCAAGCCGAAGTCAGGTCAACATCCAGAAGTTTAGTCCACAAAACAGAGAGGCAACCAACGGTGGATAAGTTAATATGATACAGAGGAGGTGCGACAGTCTAGTGGTTAGCGTGCTGGACTGTAAAACCAAAGGAAGAGGTTCGAATCCCTACAGGGCAGACAATTGTTTCAAGGTTTCGGCTCCATTCGTGCCCCCTAGCGAACTCAGCTACAAAATGAATAAACTAACCGTTCACTAACCGGGAAGATCAGGCGGCAAGAAAGTGGACTGGCCACCCGCCCTTGTATGCCGAGGCTAAGAAAAGTGAAGTCGTTAACATTAACGCTAAAACCTATGACTGCCTTTCGGGGCAGGTTTAAGGGAATGCTCTTCTTCTTCCTCTAGCCTGATACAACGACTTTACTTCTCATGTTAATGAAACTCAGTGACTCCCCTCTTCGGGGTGAACTTAAAATTTTGAATTGTGAGCATAGATAATGCTACAGCTTACATCCGCCGCTCTGTAAGTTTAAGTTTTGTTCATTAAGTTTGTATATACTATGTAGGGTAGCATAGAGAGCGACTGTGGATAGTTTCTCTAATGCGGTGCTATTCAATTATATGATTAAAATTACACTCACATTATCACCTTTTAGAAAGATCTGCTCAGAAGCGAATATAGGGCTATGGTAATATGATAGGTCTTATTAAGCCTGGTGCGAATTGTCTTATCGGCTAAACATAGATTGGCTAATGGAATGGAATGTTCGAAATGTCAAAGTAACAAGACTTCGATGTGGAAGTTGCGTGTAATTCCACACTGAGTGCGCTGCTAGTGTTGAATCTGATCTTAGGCCCTGTTATATGTTGCGATTCTCTGAAAAAGCCGTCAAACAAAACAGAGAGAATTTTCTTGCACGGATGTATCGGCCTACATAACGGTTACGCTTTGAACACATAATGTGGGCCCGCAGGCGAATCAGACTAAGGTTGAATCGGTACGAAATACTTTCGTTTGCGCATTGGAGTTTGTACATTTCTAGGTAAATGCTCGAAGATCTACGAGCCTGTACAAGCTAACCTTCATAATACTTTATTCGTAATGATCATCTTTGTCAAATCATCATGAATGATCCAATGTCGCTTTCTTACTGAGACATTGGCGTTTCGAGACTGCGAAGTAATATCTACTATATGCACCAGTTTATCTCCTATAAAACTTAGACAAATAGAGTCCATCGTCGAACTGGTTGAACTCGTGGATCTTATCTAATAGTAATTTTTTTAAATGTAATCGCAAATTTATATAGCGCAATTTCCACAGAAACTCATCAGAGATGCTCAAAAAATGTAAAAATGCCAGAATCTGTTATACATTAGAAATTGTTCCTAATATACAAGTTCTGATGTAATTTTGTGATTGATAAGAATCCCACGGTCACAGAAGCTGAGAAACAATATATATATACGTACAATAATATATTGAATATTGCAATAATTTTACAAAATTCATGCCAATCAGAAAGAGACGTTTTAGAACATTAGTAAATTTTTGCAAATTATTGCTGTCATATTCACTGTAAGTCATGAATGTTCATAAAGAAATATTATTGACTGCTGAATAATAGCGAAGCGAGTACAAAGCAATTCATTTTGATCGTAACAAGAGCTGTTCGCGTTAATGCCTTCAACGCACGCGACATCTGACGAACGAGGAGGCGTATTGATCTACTCATATAATTATATATAGTCATTGTGACGTATGGACTGACCACCTGCTGCAGCGAGGCGCTGACTTCAAATCTTTAGAGAGTAAGTTCCCATAGATATGTTGTTGTGACGTATAACCATCTAAAGCAGTGGGTAGTATAGGTTCGCGGGCCCCGCTGCAGTGTCTATAGCTGAGAATCAGGATTTTATATGGGTATCAACTTTTATTATATTTCTTCCAATGAGATATCCATTTATGTCGCTATAACCGAAATATGACCAGCTGTTAAACTGAGGTGATAGATATGACATGCGGGAGGGGAATGGCTGGTGCTAACTTCTGCACATTCTTCAGCTACGTTTATACGAAGTCAAAACATCGAGGGCTTAGTCGGAGCTGACAAATGTATTAGGCGAACAGAATCGACATCGCCGACTTGTATGATTTCAGTCAGCTGTTGACCTGCCATAGGGAGTTTCATAGGGCTGACAATAGCTTTAAAGAACTGGCAGTTAAGAGTTTGAATAAATGAATATGACAGGTAGATTTAGAGTAGTGTAAACCCAGAAATGAGTAGGACGTGTATCTACGTATTTTCTGAAGGAACAGCGAATTGTAAGGCCGTTATAACAGTTTTGATTTGAAGAATAGAAAACCTACTCCATCAATCGATAGACTGTAGTAAATGTACACGTTTTACTACAGCGACCGTATGGCCTCGACACTGCTCATTTAAAACTGAATTTATCTGGTGAGATCCTTCATCACCGTTGCCCGTTTGAATGGATGTCACGCCATTTAAGGTCCCCGTGTAGCCCGAGATTAAGTCTCTGAAATAAGCCAAGACCGGGAATCGAACGGCCATTGACGTACCCTTTAACCTATGTAGCTAACCAGGCCAGATAGGCCTATTGCTATCAGTTTTGTTGTAGCATATCGCTGCCACAGTCAATAGAAGCAATGGGATTCGAACTCTGATAGAAGCCTCATAGTCAGCGCTTTGTCACTGAGACAGAAAAGAACCTTACTTCTAGAGTTCAGCGAAGCTTCTGTCAGGAGTATCTGTAGTTGATGGAGAGCATTTTCCGATCGCTCGTCGAAAGCCTTGTACCAGATGGCCGTGTCACGGACCTGACGAGCCAAGTTGCGCTGAAGGGCGAGGTAGATGACCTCCATGACGAAGAAACAGTCCGTCTTCCCATGAATCGTCCTTGGTCCGATGTTCTCGTTGTAGATCAGACCTGGGGTGAACCAACCGAAGAAGGAGAACAGATTGGCGAGAAACTCTGCCAACTGGATGTACGATCCAGAGATCCGCGTCAACAGTCGATACTGCGTCTTATCGTTGAACGCCTTGACCATGGCTCCGGCGGTGATCACGGGGATGTTCCAGTGGGGCGAGAAGCGAGCGATTGGGGCAACGGCGTATTCACAGGCTGGGCCCAAGAAGACGTGCGCTCTTCGCTCAAGGTACATGTCGATGGCGACCAGAGGGCCTTGGGTGTCCGAACACTGCGAGTCCCCCTTGTGGACCTCGATCTCGCGCCCGATGAGAAGTGACCCGGTTCCGTTGCGGAGTCCCTCGACGGCGTAAGCGATTCCGGGTTCCACGAAGGGCATCGACCACGGAAATTGGGGCTGATATGGCAGAATAACACCGATCTTAATTGGTCCATCGAAACTGTCAACGGAAATCACGACTATCGCCAACAGCCCTGCTAACCACGTGACAGCCATATCAGTCAGGTTATAACAAACGGTTAGAAGCCTTATTCTAGTTCTTCAAGACGTAATAAGGGTAAAAGATAAAACACCGGAGCAAATCGACAGTGATCGGAGCTACCGTCAGCAGGTGGGTCCTTGCAGCGAAATCAAGAATTTCCGGTTCTCTGACGGTAGATTTTAAAGCGAAAGAGGCAGGCAGGCAAAGCCGGAAGTTAATTACCTCAACGAGCGGAAGCTGTAAAGCTGTAGAAGACCGGAAGCTACGTGCCTTCGCCGGATCTGCTGCACGAAGTTAGACGAACGAGGAAGACGGAAACAATGTGGCTTCGTTGTTTCCGGTCCAAACAGTGTTACAGTCGCCACTATGCGCTGCGCTACTAATAACGCCGTAAAGATCACGTGTCCTTACCGAGGTCTACTGCAACCATTTCCGGTTGTCGGAAATCGCGGGCAAATATCAGCCGAACGATCGCGCTCTCGCTATTCCGATCGTCTGCTTAACGGCTTCGGCTCAGCTCGCTAGATGTCTCTACAGCACTTCAGCGTAGACTCCGCCTATCGATTCTTACTCGATAGATGTCAGTCCACTCGAGCCGTCAGTAACTCACGAGCGTTAGAACTTTTAAGACATCCGGAGATACACCGTTCTACGTCCGCAGCAACTAATCTTGTTTTGTGGGGGGGGGGGTAGGGAGAGGGAAGGGGCTGATGGAAAGAGGCCAGCCGGTGCACTTTTTCCCTTCTTCTTCGGCTGGTCTATTCGCGCCCGGAATTCACAAACTAAGAAACAAACGATCCTGCGCTTTCCCAGGTTGCACTCGGAGCGTAGACTATACACACAATCACCAGGCAATGGATCATATTCACTTGCACAAAAAGTGTATTTTCACGACCGCTACTACGTCACACTTACATAAGAACTCTTCCTCTATATGTACAGATATACATATACATAAACAGTATGCATATATATTCATATACAACATGTAGAAAATAAGCTGCGTATATATAATATCACATAGAATCTAAAATCTGAAAGCATTGGCTGTTAATTGCAGACACTTGTGCGTCTACAGATGCATATATACTATTCAGTCAATCTACGACCTATGACCCAACCAGTAAGTGTGGCCTCTCTGACCACCAGATTGCATTCGAATGGCGAAATGCAGTTGTCTTCTGCATTCATGCGATTCAACATTGATAAACGTCTTGGCCACATTATTTTAAAGTGTATTCAGCATAAAGTAGTGTGACGGAACAGCAGGAAGTACTTGTCTTCTGAGCTCATGCTTACTAGCTGATCTACAAACTTGAGAAACAGTGAGGGATGACCTATAGTAATATTTGCTACTGTATGAAACTGTAGTCTTGGAAATGGGGTATCATTTGACAATGGGTATTGTTTCAGTTTGTTTGTTGATGTTTTGGGTATTAGCAACTGCCACTACAACTCAGGCTGTTGGGAATGCAAATGAAGAGTTCTCCCAGTTAAGTAGTTTAATTAAATATGCAGAGGTGCATATAGTGTAAATGTAAATGTACATTTTTTTCTATAGCGACCGTATGGTTCGACCCTCTGCATTTACAATGAAATTATCAGCTATCCTTCACCACCGCTGCCCGTTTCAATGGGGCCACCCCACTTACAATATCCGTGTACGGATCGTGCTAGCTCGAGGTTAAATCTCTGAAATATAGCCACTGTCGGTATGCGATCCGGCATCCTCACGCTCAGTGGTGCCTTGACGTACGCTTTAACCAATGTAGCTAATAAGGCCAATAGATTTATATCTGATAAGGGTCAGCTGGAGGGAAACTCATTATAAATGGTACCGTTCCCTGGGGATAGAGGAGGGATAGGAACGAGGCAGGCAGATCATTAGTAGAAGCCAATGACCAACCAGCTAAGTTGAAATCTGCAATCAGTTGTGAGTGAAGAAAACCAACGAATTTTTACAGTAGTTGTGGAGCCAGAAAGAGCAGCTGTCAGAGCAACTGGGTCTATTCAAAAGGTATGCATAAGTCACTCTACTCTACTCTACTCTACTCTCTCTCTCTCTTTCTCTCTCTCACTTTCTTTCTCTCTCTCACTTTCTCTCTCTTCCCTCTCTCTCTCTCTCTCTCTCTCCTCTCTCTCTCTTTCTGTCTCTCTCTTTCTCTCTCTCCCCTCTCTCTCCTCTCTCTCCCCCTTCTCTGTCTCTCTCCCCTCTCTCTCTCCTCTCTCTCTTTCTCCCCTCTCTCTCTTTCTCTTTCTCTCTGTCTCTGTCTCTCCTCTCTCTATCTCGCTCTCTCTCGTGTTCTGGTTGTTCTTCTAGTGATAATCTTAGTGCTGCAAGTGGCTTTGTTGGAGTGAAGGAAGAAGGTTTGGTATGGTCGTAAGTAACAGCCGTCTAAGAGGAGAGACTTAAGAGAAGATTAGGCCGAAGAACAAGCGTGGTGTGCCTGAAGTGTAGTAACTAAGTAGAAGCCCTGTTGCAGCCGAGATAGTTAGTTAGTCTGCGGTCTTAAAGAGAAAACTAAACTGGGAGTAAGACGTAAAAAAGAAATCCATTTCGTTTATGCTCGGAGCACACACAGTCTTTGAGATGCGCTTGAGTGGCAAGAGACCATTAGCTCTGTTCAGTCAATGGCTCTTCCTTCCCTTTGACGTATTCAGGATTCTGGGAGGTCAAAAGTAAACAGCTGTGTATATTGCGCAGTTAACTGATTTGTGTGTCTTTAATTCAGTTTAAGAGATCTCGTATATTTGAACATGTGTTGTCTAGTTTTATGCTGTCATAGTAAAAAATGTCCTCGTGTTTCAGCCTAGATCTTCTCGAAATGGGTCAAAAGAAGATAGACTAGGCACAAGGCCGAACTCTTTTTAAAGCAAGACCCGCGTTATCCAGGGATGTGGGGGCCTTCGGCATCATCTTGGCACGTGGACCATATTCTGCATTCTACCCATGGGGAGTTGGAACTCGGCGAATCAGATCAAAATAAAAATAGAAGTTCGTCACAACAGTAAAGAATTATTAGTAATTTAATATTAATGCATTATAATTAATATATTAATTATTGTTGTTATATTAATATGTTCATGCCATAGCTTTTATGATATTATGATACATATACACACATACATAGGGATGCATGTACGTATACTGACTATTTATGTAGCGCTTTTTAAAACTTCACAAGGGGCTAAACATGGCTACATACATGTATTAGCTAAATATAACGTGTAAGCATTATAGACAGTGTATTTCTAAATATATATATGAATATACATGGTGCAATGATGAGGCATCTTAGGTGTCGGTGTCGCCGTTAAAGTGAGGTATTTGTAAACTTATGGAAACCGTACACTGCGGGAGACAGATACACGATCGCTGGATAGAATTAATGGTTACCGCACACTCCAGGCGAATGTAGCACACGTGGTTTCTGATAATAGCTCAAATCATCTTATCAGTAACTTCGATGTCATCTGGCGATACCGAACACATGGAATAATTTAATTGTAGATTATTGCGCAGATTGCCAGAAAAAACAGACAATTTCTATAGCGCAGTGCCGAGGATGATAAGCATGTATTCCTTAATAAAAACCGCTTCAAATCACTGTCGAAATAAGGAGTAGACGAATGCAGCTGCTGATATCAAAATGCAATCTGCAGTGAGTGTAAACAGAACGGCTGGAAATGGATTTTTAAGTCGAGACCTGAGAAACAGAGGCAGTGAGGCATAGAGACAGACAGAGACAGAGACAGAAAGAGAGACAGTAAATGAGAGTAATAGAGAAGTAGATAGAAAGACAGAGAGACAGACAGACAGACAGACAGAAAAGCAGGCATAGAAGAAATTTGAAGAAAGGAGGAGATTTTCGTCCCAAATCCCATGCCCTGACCAGATCGAAAAGACGTTAAGCACACACTCGTGAAAGTAATGCCTGATATCAAGACAATAACGAGGACACCGCACGAACAGATACATGAGGTGCTTATGGGCAAGAGAGGAATTTGCCTCCTGAAATTCTTATTGTTGAACCTTTTGGCGTACATCAGGCCAACGATGACGACAATTTGTCCCTGGTTTTCATGTTTGCTGCTTCGTGCATAAATTTCTGCAGACGTTTACACTGTGTGAAAATTGTATTCGTAATCTCCGGATTCCTTCAACGCCCAATAGAGCTAAGTTGTGGGAATCGGCTTATTCGTAGTCAAACACAAAATCGATGAGGTTGATGTGGTCAGATTCGGTTTCTGATCACGGAGAACACATCTACTGAGAAACAAAGGCAGTAAGAGAGCATATCTAAGAGCATATCCACGTAAAGGATATTCGTAGAAGCAGAGCTCACATTCCTCACACTGTCCTACTTTCACTAGCACTGCATTGGTTTCTTGCCGACTCGACTACTGCAACTCACTTCTCACTGGCAAAAGATAATCGAACAAACTACAAATGATTAAAAATTCTATGCAAAGCCATTACAAAACCTTTAGTATCAGCATTACATACTCTGTCCCGGTAACGACCAGTGAGGAAGGTGCAATCACTACTGCACCGACCGGTTGGCACTCGACCCGACTCTATTAACATTTCCGCATTAAGTGGGCAGCGGTGGGCCCATTCCCCTTCCGTCCTGTACGGTGATTGTCCCCTCGCAGAACGCTGTCCCTGACGGGATTTTGTTCTGCTCAGAGCGCCGGTCGCAGGCAGGGCCAACAAGCGAGCCCGTGATTGCCTGACAAGACGGTGGAGCAAAGGTGTTGCGGCACCCCGCTCCGGAGTCGAAGCTGATCTCACCACTCGTATCCAAGCCTTTCGTTTTCGCCGCGACGAGAACACACGGCTACTAGCTACTAAGCCTTTCCGCTCATGGTATCCAACCAATCAGCCTCTAGTAAGGCGGAACACCTCAAATGCCATCTAACGATTGACCGGCCGCCCCAAGCCGCGAAGCGTACGAAGAGCAAACCGGCCGGTACTCTAGGGTATCCACTATTTATCTGAGTGGTACCGTTAAAGCCCGTGAAGCTGCCGCCAGATTTTACCGCAGCGACCTTCGCCCCTTAGGTCACCACTCGTCCAGCTAAGCATTGCTCTGCGGGGTAGACTCACCAGGAATAGACCAACGAACTCACACACGTGATAGAGTCATAGTTACTCCCGCCGTTTACCCGCGCATAATAATAATATTACAAAACCTTTAGTATCAGCATATTACACCCATATTGTGTTCAATACACTGGTTCCCATCGAGCAAAGAATCAAGTTTAAAATCTGTCGTAGCAAAAATTCCACTCTATCAGCGGACGCTGACTACTGCAGTTCCTCGCACCGGGACACTGTTGGACTCTTGTGCTTTCTCTGTGGTTGGTCCAAAGCTTTGGAATTCACTGCCCAGTTCTATGCGTTCAGTTATTGCTCTAATGTCATTCAGAGCTCAATTTAAGACTCGTCTGTTTCAGCTTACTTACCAAACGTAGCTCGACTTCTGGTTCTCTGACTATCGGTTCTCGACCGGAATTCAAAGGATTATGAGTTCGACTATGACTTCACTTGAAGTGACGATCGATTTATGCTTCATGAATTACGTAACGGCACTATCGAAGTAAATGGAGTAGTTTAGATTTTACACTCTAGTCTACAACCAGAAAGTTGTATGTGAGTATCTGTCTAGCTATACGATTAATACAGGGTATCCAATTGTAACATTAGTGTCTGGAATTGGTCGACATTACTTGGGTTTAGGTTGATAGACGGCAATCGACAAAGATATACACCCTTAGAAACACGTACAGACAGGCAGACAGACAGACACAGTCAAAGCAAGACTGAAGATGGGTTGTCACGTGGTTACTGAATGGTCAGTCCATTTGGATGTTGGACTAAACCAAGGACCGTAAGACGTTTCCAAGTGCCCGGATGTGTCAGAGGGTCTAGTGGCTACACAGACCTCGGCTTCCATTACAATTTCTTGAAGCATACACGTACTCAGCTAGCATAGCAAGAGACCGAGAAATAGAAGGTGTTAATATTCTGCTTACATTCGCAGACCCTGCTGTACTGAAATAAGTGATAGTTCTTGGGTATCTTTTCCACAACGAAATTGCACTAGTTAACACTAGAGGGGTGTCTAGTTCTTAATCTAATCCAATCTTCTAGTGTCTCTTGCGGTTAAAACAATGCGAATACATACATGCATTACAATGCATGTAATTACTCCTTGACGGTCGACTATCGTTTTGTTGACAAGTGTGACCTGAATCGCAGGTGCAATAATGCATAGCCTTTAAGCCTGATTTCAGCATAAATATAAACTGATGCTGGACTCCAATCCCGAGGTCAAGGGTTCAGATCCAAACGTACAGAAGAGAAAGACATTCGAGCCCATTTCTGTTCCACTATCTCCTCCGAGCGAACTCAGCTATAAAATCCAATACGAAGCTGCACAACACATAATGTATGTGGACGTCTTTCTAATTTCTACTGCAACGCCGTAGCTTCCGCCTCTTTTTTACCGGATTTACCAAGTGAGAGCTTTCACCACCTATGCCACTTTGAATAATCGCCACGCCATTTCATAAATACACAGTGGCGGACCCAGGATTGCTTGCGTGGGGGAAGAGCATTTCCAGATGGGCGCCATATTATGGCTGTGCAACAACGTACGGAACCGTCCCAAGCCTACAGCTCAATCCGCCACTGACACACACATACACATACACACACACATGCATATATAAATTCCCGTGTATATGGAGATTCAAATCTCAAAAATATCTTATTACGGTCTGGATTCATTCCCCCATTATTTTACAGTACATATTAGCAGCGTGGAGTACAGAACCGTAAAGTATAATACAATGCTATACATCCGTAATGTAATCTGAGCTCTTACAAATAGCTGTGTATCGCCAACGTCTTCGAAGCATTGTATTCTAACTTTTACCCAAAAAGAAGGAAAACTCTGCCAAGATAGCAGTGGCTCGGAGTATTAGCAGGCTTATGCCTTGTTCCGGTGGCGAATACGATTTTTTTACAATGGCGCTTTATAAAACTGCAGAACTTACATAAGCCTGTTTCGACGTCGATGTATGTAGGTCTCTATAGATATTTGCATAGACCTTATGGGCAATTAAAATTGAATGCGACTTAAGAATAAGATCGATGGAGAACATTTTCATCGTCATTCGCTAGACGGCGCCAAAAGACTTAAACATGAACTTGACGGCTTTTGCAACATAAGATTCCTTCAACTGATAAATTTCCGCTGCAGCATTTTACAACAGGACATCGATCAATAGATATCATAAGATATCATAAGATATCATAAGATATCGGCGTCGACTGTTATCATCATTGTCGTCGTCATGATCAACATCATCACGATCCTCCTCTTCCTTGTCCTCCTGCTTCTCCTCCTCCTCCTCCTCCTCCTCCTCCTCCTCCTCCTCCTCCTCCTCCTCCTCCTCCTCATCATCATCATCATCATGACCAGCAGCATCAGCAGCATCAGCATCAGCACGATCAACCATCATAATCATCATCTTAACATAACACCTGCTGTTGGTAAGGGAAGCTCGACGTCAACTACCCTGGCAGCCACAAGATGTCGACAATGCAGAATAAAAGCTCATGGAATTGATCAAGGCAAAAGTTATATGAAAAGTTTTGTTGATGGAGGACGTTTTCAGCTTGCAGAAGAAGAAGAGCAGTCTCTTAAGCTCGCCTGAATAGCAGCCATCGATATGAAGTGTTAGCGACTTCATTTCTTAGCCTCGGCATATAAAGGCGGACGGCCAGTCCTCTCCCTACCCGTTTGATCTTCCCACCGACAGTGTGCTATCGGTGTACTCATCTTAGCTGAGGTCGCTAGAGGGCACAGTTGGAGCCGAAACATCGAAACAAATTTCTGCCGCGGCGGAGATTTGAAGCCCGGCCTCTAGGTTGCCAATCCTGCACGCTAACCACTGGACTATCGCGCACCCCACGGCTTTAAGAATACCTATGAAAGGCCAGTCGTTCAAAGGAAATGGCATTAGCTAATTACTGACCTGTATAGCGCAATATAGCTAAAGTGTCACTTTGCAGAACGCCTAACTGACCTGTTTACGTAGTCAGAGTAAAAGCAGATGTTGTTGAATATATAATAAGGTGGTGCACGAGGGACACAATAATCCTAAGGTTGACGAAAGGAAAACCTGTGTCTGTGGTCGAAGTGGAAAGGAATCTGGATGTGCCTGCGGTCAACAAACTTAAAGATGGACCACAGTTTGCATTGACTGTGTAAAAGGCAAGCATTCGGTTGAGAATGATTAAACGCACTATTTGTGAAAGGATCAGGGAAGTGCTATTGAGACTCTACAATGCACTGGTTCGTCCAAACTTGGAGTATTGCTTTTAAGCCTATAAGCCACATCTGCAGAAGGACATTCGCTTAATTGAACGGGTGCAGAGAAGGACAACAAAGATGATTGAGGGACTTGGATTCATGCCGTACGATGAGAGACTCAAAGAAGTGAGACTCGAAAGCACCCAGATAAGGATGATAAGAAGCGATGTTATAGGCAACCTTAGAAATTCTGAAAGGGGCGTTAATTACGTGGAACCAAATAAGTTCTCAGTTCTCAGACCACGAACGGTGCAGCGGTCATCAGCTGATCCTTCATAAGAAACGACTTGGACTGGACGTGAGAAAGTTTTTCCAACAGAGTGGTGGACACTTGGAACGGTCTCATTGCAGCTACAACGGGATGCAGCTCTCTGGCATCGTTTAAACGATCATCATCATCATCATCATCATCATCATCATCATCATCATCATCAGCATCATCATTGTCAAACGATCGAGTCGTCGCAGAACTGGGTAGTGGGTCATTCAGGCAATAGTCCTCCTCCCACTCATGCCACCCCACAATGTGATATTTATTAAATAAATATTATGACCATTATCATTACTATCTTCATAATCATTATCATCCACATCATCCATATCATCATCATCATCATTATCATTATCCTCCTGCTACTCATCCTGTGCATAATGAGTCTCTTCATCATCCTTATTCTCATCATGATAATAACTAAGATTTTCATCATCATCTTAGTCAACACCACATCATCATCAACAACAACCACACCATGCACAACTGATTCATTTTGGTTTTAAAAAATTGGAGGAAGATCAACGTTCCAGGACGGATAGTCTTCGCTGGTACGGAGACTGATAATTGTTATTGTTATATTTATTGTGTTATTCTGTCCTATTGCTGTTTAGTAATCTTTGCCCGAGGCAGAACTGATCCGGCGGCTGGATGTGATAAATAAACGGAAAGCAATTCTCTAGTCTTCGCTGCATGGACTAATGAAAATAATAATAATGATGGGCAGAACAGGCTAAGTAAATACAATTTGTATTTGTGTCTAGACAAGCAACAATTACAACATTGGCAATTGCATGCACTGCAGTCGCAATTAATGCTATTGCTGTTTGGATTAATATTGTTGTTGCTGTTAATGTGGTTATTATAATTTGCTGTGGTTTTGTTTTTTTTAAAATTATTTTTGTTGTAAGATCTTTAGCTCCATCTCACGACGGCTTGGGAATGCTGTTGCTATCTCCCCCTCTATGTTCACATGCGTCTGTCGTGTGCCCAGCCACACGAACTGCTTTTATGGCGGATACAATGGTAGTCGATTCGGTAATGACCACCCTATAATTCTGTCACATTGGTCTGTAACTTTGATTCCCAAGCACGAGCATCAAATGGGTAGCATGATGACACAGCCGAATATCATCGGCGTATTGGTGAACCCTGGCTGGATATTCGTATACCTTGGTTTGAGGAGCTGATCTGGAGCCTCGGCAAGTTGTTTTTGCATATGTGCCTCTGTCAGCAAGCAGTAGTGCAAATGAGTTTTAAGCATTTATTAAGAAGGATGAGAAGGATTAAGAGCAAATGTCAGAATTTTATATTTTAATTATTATGAGCAATTCTAAGAAGCTTGAAAGCGCGTTGTATACCACATATAAATGGAAAAAATCAACAGTATTAAAAAAGGTTGAGCTGCCGTTGGATGTTAGACTGTTTCTCCAAGCATTGGCTTATTGATTCTAGAATTGGTTCTTACAAGCAGAATTTGGAATTTGGAATGGAAGCAATCAATACCATGTTCAGCAGATAACAAAATTGACTAAATGCGCCAAGATTTACTTTGTATGTTGATCACCAAGAAGCTGAAGGCGTTATCATGGAAAAGGCTGCACTAGATTAGCAGCCGACACACAAAACTATGCATGATTACTTGTACATTGCATGCCATGTGCTGTTCCTCAAGCAGAAGTCTGTTCAGTACTTCATTTTCTTTTAAAAGAAAGATCGCGCTATAGTCAATCACCTCAGTATATGCCAACAAATACAACATGTGTCACATACATTGTAGTAATTTAGAACCCATTGCTGGGAAATTTTTTGAAAACAATTTCAGCCATTACTAAAGTTGGCACACAATTTTGAAATGTACGCAACTGAATAATAACCCACTCAAACAAGCAAATAAACGCGCAGTTTCGATAAAAGCTGTAAGTGATCTCTTTGCAAGCGCTAGAAGCGTTTGAGGGTAGAGTTAGAAGCACGGTCCGTACGTTTTGGCTTCTCTTGACTCACATTGTTAAATAGAAGGCGCTTGCTATATGTGAAGGTGAAAGTGACGCATGATAAATGATGCTGCATTTATTTGCAAACATTAGAAAGCAAAACAAAACAATTAGTCTAATGAATATATATTTATAGAATTACAGTTAGCGAAGCTCAGTCTCTTTTACATGAAAAAGTCGTATCCTAGAGCTGACTCCTAAAGTTGACTTGTTTTGGGATGTGAACTGAAATTGGGAGAGTGCTCTAGTCCCTTAGCCCCACAGCTGACACCGCCACTGGTCTCTACCCGATCACATGTTAGGCCTACTGCCCAAAGGAAACTAACTGAGTATTGCTGCTGATATCGTGCATTTATGTTGCGTATATTCAGAGAAACTCCTGAGATATGCTCTCGACATAACAACAATCAAGCAGGATAGCTTTTAACCGCTGAAAGAAATGAAACAAAACACTGGGAAGACCGTAGCATAATTACAAGTTCACCTAACGGCGACTTGCATCAAAGACTACAACCGTCCTTAATAGTCAGTCATGCTGGCGGTCTTACGCCAGTTGGCAGGATTGCGCTTTTGATGTGACACTGGCAGGCACAGACAAGTTAAGCAGAACGGATACTACTTGATGGGTGACCATCCGTGGAATACTAAGCCGCCTGCAGGTGCCCACTCAAGCGTCCATCCTTTAGGGGTCGATAATTAAGTAACAGAGGAAGTTGGGGGCTTGAACGGTGACTTTTCGCTGGATTGCTGTGGTAATGTTTTCCTTTAGACTGAAAGATTCGTCGTCCTTGGCACCACATAGTTTGAGGGGTTTCTTCAGAAGAGCGGTAACATGTGTGCCTTCTTCAACTTTTGTTCCACAGAGGGCTGCACGGTCGGCGTTCTCAACTGCTCCAGCTGATGATAAATTGAGACGAGCAGCTGTGCAAATAGGTTCCAACTACCAGGTGGAAGGGTCAGGATTACAGGAGCTTGACTTCCTCTCCCGTATTGTAGTCTTAAGTTTTTAATAAGGTGCAATATTATGAATGGCCATGTGAATATACACTCATGTAGCAACGTCTGTATTGATAATTCATGATGATGATGATGATGATGATGATGATGATGATGATGATGATGATGATGATGAGACTGAGGATGAGGTTGAGGCTGAGGATGAGGATGAGGATGATGACTAGAAATAGAGATCTCGCATTTGGCACACATAATGGGCGTTTAGTCCAGCCGGTACCATAAGCTGGATAGCTTGTTCTGTCGCAGGTTCAAACTCCGATATAAGAACGGAACTTTGAACTTTGGTCTCAAATTAAAATTTCTTCTCAATTTCATCGACCTATTTTACATATATATATACATATTACATAATATGTATTGTATATAATTTAATCAACAAACAAATACCATATATATATATATATATATAAGATATTGTTGATATATCCGCCTCCCGCATTTATGGTTCGGCACAGGCCGTCCAGTAATAAATCATCGACGCCGGTTAGGTTGCTTCAGAAACCGGATATAACATTGGCCATCCCTGCCTTACATCCGATATATATACCACCAAATATATTTATGCATATATTATATACATATACATGTATATTATATATGCGCTAAGGTCTGTGAGGCTGAGGCTTAAAGTTCGCTGTCTAATAGCATGTGCTGTATCAGCTATAGCTTATACCAGTCAGCCATTATGTCTAAAGGGAATTCCGCGTGATAAACTATCCGCGAGTAAAACCGCCTAATTAGGACGTTATAGGCGAGCGTCTTATCGTGCGAGTGACAGAAAGCAAACGGAGATTAGACGTTTTAATGAGTCGAAGGCAACAATTTTGTCTCCATTATCGACATGCACTCAGTGCACTGCACACACCAGGTCACGACGACAATAGCACACGCGTCTGTTGTCTTGGATGCACTAATGGCTTAAAGGAAAAGAACTGGTAATGCTACGACATGCTGGATTCGAGTTCCACACATATTTGTAATTCGCCTTTGAGCTATACTGTCATTAAGGAAAGTATGTCCTGTTGCTGAGTCTAATTTGTGGTGTCCGCGCTTCAGGAAAAGAATATAGGCCACATTGCAACCAGGACTACTGTATTGTGTAACAGTAATCGCAAGCTCTACAGCGCCCAATGAAGATAAGTTGCGGGAACCAGCTTATTCACAGGCTCTTAGTCAAAACAAAATCGATAGGCAGGAAGGGTTAGGTTCCAGGTCAAGATCCATAGTCAGGCAGGCAGACAGTCAGACGGCTATGTTGGATGATGTTTGGATTTGTACCGAAAAGCAAGATAAGGGGAAGAGGAAGAATCAGGATAGGATTTGTGGAAGAGGAGTGCTTTCAGTTTTAAGAGAAAGGCCAGCGCAGAAATTGCAAGCGATCAAGTGTTGGTGAGTTTCAATGATGCGTCAGATAATTGTATGTTGTATTGCATCCACGTAATGCATCTGAACATTTATACAGCGGATTTTATCACCTCACAAATGCAAACCTCCTGCTGAACTATATGACTAGCCTCTCCCGAATGGAAAATCTCTTGTTGCTTTTCGTTAGCTACGGACCATGAAGACAATTGCCAGAAACTGTCCGATTATGAGAAACTGATTGATACCATCATACCACCTTTTCCAAACAACCTTATTTGTTCTCTTATTTTTAACTTTTTACCCAGACAGCTTCTAATTTTCTGATGGTGAACGTTGGCGCTATCCAGATGACACCAACGTTTACCGTCATATCCAAACAGCCGAAACAGGCACGTGTCAAAGGCTATTCTCAAATATATTAAAAACGAATACATTACATTGCTTTGTCTTTGTAATGTAGACGGCACATATTGCGGCATCTATTAAAGCTCTGTTGCACGAGTCAAGAGGATTGGTATGTGTGTAATCACATTGCCACCTCTTCCGCACGCATGACACGTAATACCCTTGCATCACGGGCAATCCCGTGTGACCTTTCCAAAGGCAGTGATCTCTGCTCTTTCTCCAGTTCACAATACCCACCATGTGCCTAAATTCTACCATAACCTGTTATCTCGTATTTCATAAATATCAACACACTGTATTTTTCTTCGGTCTCTCCCTTCCCTATCCAAATACACCTAATTAATCCTAATATATCTTTTCATAGCAAACTATTAATCTGGTATTCTACTATAAATAATAATAATAATAATAATAATAATAATAATAATAATAATAATAATAATAATAATAATAAGACCTACATAGCGCCATTGCATGGCTGCTGCCGAAAAACGGAGCTGTACGTGAGTATTGTATATTTGTTTGCTGACTGCAGCCATATGCAGCGCAAGTGATAACGTTGTATGCATTGTAAGAAAGATAAAACAATTAATTAACAAATCACAAAACGGCAACAAGAATTATCCTACTGTTAGTATCCTTTGTAGTTGTAACTGTAATTGTAAATTGAAATTTGCATAGCGCCTCTTCAAGATAAACTCATCAGAAGCGCTGTCCTTTGTTCCTAATATATCTTTTTTAGATAAACAAGATACTGTTTTTGCTGAGCTCACGTTCAGATACCATACTTGATCCTTATTTCATTTTCCTATGATGGAAAAAAATAAATGGTATGATATCACTTTACCTTATGGCTGATACGTACCTCTTGAGTTTTTTTGAATCCCATTTAGGATGTCGTTCCAGTTGATTCTTTTGAAGTTGTGTTCGTCAATGGGTTCCATGTTAAACTTGTAAAACCTGGCTCTTCCCTCCCTCGACGAATTGGCCCACGACCGACCCTGTACATCGGACGACGACGAAGAGATGTTCTGCACAGGGTCAAGAACATTTTGAGGGGCTTCTAAAGAGGTGTTCTGCACAGGGTCAAGAACATTTTGAGGGGCTTCTAAAGAGATGTTCTGCACAGGGTCAAGAACATTTCGAAGGGCTTCTACCAGCTTGGAGCAGGGCGAAAAGCCGTGAACTTGACGCTCCTGGAGGTTCTCATGGTAGATGAAACTCAGATGGGTCCAGTTGTAAGGTTCGATTAGGTAGGTCGCGAAGAAATCAGACATTTTCTTGTAGGTTCCCATGTATCGTGTGACTAACGGAAAATTAGTGCGATTGGAGAACTCCCCGGCCAGACCTCCGGGGGTGATGATAGGCAAGCCCCAGTGCTTCGAGTAACGCCCGACTGGAGACAGGGCGTACTTGCAGCAGGGACCATACAGAATGTTGACCATATTGCGGTAAAATAAATCCATGGCAATAATGGGTCCGTGCACATCGGAGCATTGCGTATCGTGATAGTTGATCTGGAGACTCACCGGATCATCCAATGTCCGTTCCGTCCACGTAAAATTCTGCATTGACTTCATCACGAGATCCGCCTCTGCCTGAACCGACATAAGACATGGACACGTGTCTATCGTCGCCGATACTGTGTGGTTCGGCAGCAGCACCCCCAAGCTCACGTTCAACCCTTCGACCAACCCTACTAAGTTGACCAGCCCTAGCACCAATAGCGATACACAACGGGACCGCATGTTTGACATCGTCATCCAAAGTGACCATGCGTCTGAGACGCGCAACACTTCACCCGGATGATTCGCCCTCTCTAAACAGCAGTTATATGTAAACCCGGACGGCGTAGATGGATCCTCGGTTTATATCGACCAACATACAGCGTATTTAGCCTCTATCGCCAACGTTTAACCGACTGAGATACATATGTCATACGCATGCAAGACTAACATAAACAAGAAGAAACAACTTGCAGTTGAAACCAAGCGAACTTTAATCGACTCTGTTAGGCCGCCTATATATAATATCACATATATATACACATGCATGTGTTGCCTGGATGTATCTCACCGGCCAGCAGCTTGTTCGTTGCTATCCACATCCATCCGTTCAAAAGCCGAATTTGCGCTTGACTTCAGCAAACAACAAACGAAAGGGTGTGATTATCTGTGACTCGCGTGATTTTCTATCCCACCTCTGTAGGATAATAACCGGACGCCGCTAACAAGTGGAACAGAGGAAAGTGGTCGATTAGGTTGCTTCAATTAATTGCACTAGACATAGGCAGCAAAGTCTCATTACTTGTTTCTCAGAGTCTCCATGTAAACAGGGCCAATACAGGGTATTGTAATTCAACAAAAACATTCTTAGGTTTCCTCTCCGGTGTTTTGCTTTCGGTTTTTTGGAATTGTTGTTTTAGAGTTCTTCTTTGCTTGTCTGCAGCATTTATTCAATTTTTTAGCCTGTACTGCTTCTAGTCAGATGTTTTCATTTCACATTCCTCTTCAACAAATCCTATCCGGATTCATCTTATCCTTACCTATCTTACAACTCCAATTTCAACACCACCTCCCGTAGTCGTAGTCGGTAGTCTGACTGTCTGCCTGCCTGCCTGACCACTGGATCCTGGAACCGAATCTGACCCCATCCATCTATCGATTTTGTTTCGACTGAGCACCTGTGAATAAGGTAGTTCCCGCGACTTAACTTTCTTTGGGCTCTGTAGAATTCTCGAGTTTACGATTAGTCCTACCATTCATATTTAGGTAATCCGGCAAGAATAACATACACTGTCTATATATATATATATATATATTTATGCATGAATACTATATACATGCATACATATATAACGCATCTTGGCTCATATGTATATATAATAGGCATACACTATATGTATGTCACGGCTATATTAAAGTCTTAAGCAACCGTCAGACGGCTATGATGTGTGTTTATGATGGAGGCCAGAGACACTGATGAATGCAGGCTGCAGGCGAAGTATATAACATCACAAACACAGCTTCCGCACAAGTAAATCTCATTCTTATATTTGCAGAACAGATGAACAGATAAAGCAGAGCATTATAAACAATCAAACAGTCAAAAACACGCACAGCCTGTGGATCTATGCATGTATTGGATACTGCTTACAGTTGAAAGCCAGAACTCCGCATCTGAAGTAATATTATTAGTAGCAGAACATTTAAAAGGTTACTTTCCATTTATTGTCTTCACTAACAGCGCTTGTACGCATAGATATTTCGGCATTTATTAGGCGCCACTATCAAATGACTTGGCATCAATCGATGGCGCTGAACAAATGTAAGCGGAGGACTTGCTCAAGGTTCCTACACAGTAATCTTCTCGGAGGAGGCTCGAACCTGTACTCCCCGCGTTGCATGCCGAGCGCTCTATCCAATATGCTACCGTGCCACACACGCACATCTGTCCAAATATTACCAATAATTACGAAAGGACAGACTGTTTTAAATGGGAAAACAAGCCTATTTCTGGTAAGTAATTGAAGCGATAACCCGGATGAGAGGCAGAAAACGAAAAACAAGAAAACAGACAGGGAGGCAGGCAAGCAAGCAGGCAGGCAGGCAGGCAGGCAGGCAGGCAGGCAGGCAGGCAGGCAGGCAGGCAGGCAGGCAGGCAGGCAGGCAGGCAGGCAGGCAGGCAGGCAGGCAGGCAGGCAGGCAGGCAGGCAGGCAGGCAGGCAGGCAGGCAGGCAGGCAGGCAGGCAGGCAGGCAGGCAGGCAGGCAGGCAGGCAGGCAGGCTCGAAGTAATTAACAATGAACTCAGATCGTGTATTAATCATATTGTGCGCCATCAGTGGCTGGTATTAAATGTTAGTGAAGTTGCGCGTATTATTAGTATTGCTATCGCAAGAACCCATTTCTATTAGTTTTATTTATTAATTCAAGTTTTGGTGACCTGATTATACCGGATCGTTGGACCTTTCACGAGTTTATGCTCAGCAAGTATCGATGATGACCAGCTTAGATTGTAATGTATCACATTAAACGTCACATTTCAGTTCAGGACGACGAATAATTCAAGTTGCAAACAAGACATTTGAAATGCGCTAAGGCTTCTCTGAGTCGACACGCCTTCATTGCTGTTGCCCACTGAAGACTGTCTACAGATGTCGCTTCTATCGGCTTTCGCTGCTCCACCACTCCCTGCACTGCGGGAAGTAAAGTTTTTGGCGGAAGCGGCCGAGATACGAATTTCCGGATCTCCGGCTAATGCTGCGTTCCGGTGGTTGAGAACTAAGTCGCAGCCTATAGCGCTGTTGACACAACCGTGGCACGCCAGTGGAGCGGCACATGACAGCAGTTGTTACTAAATGGTATAGTTCTACTTGTGCTGTATATATGCATGTATGTATGTATATGTACTTATTTGTGTATATATGAACGTATGCATGCATGCATGTATCTAGACACTTAATGTAGCGCCTTTTATACACCTCACAAAAGCTCTGCCTACACTAGTGAGTGCACGTTGCTCATCCTGATTGAGGGCTCCATGCGGGACGTCGAAGTTTCTCCTTGTAATTGGTTTTGCACATACTACAAAATACCAATCTTACTTACTAAGTGTGCCTAGTGTATATTGTATACTATACAATAGTCAGTGTCCACGATTCTCTTCTTGATGTTGTTTGTATCGCTCACATCTTGTCTGAATATAATGACTATCTACGCTATTTAATACTTATATTGTATATAACTTTATATAATGTACTTATAGGTTTCTGTATGTATATGTTTATCTAGACATTTATGTAGTGCCTTTCATGTGCCTTGTAACTGTTTATATATGTAGGCTGTACGTGTATGCAGAAATATGGTATATACAAGTTAGGGGAGAAACCGTGGGCATTATAAATCTTAAGTTTATTAGTAGACGTGGCTGTAAACTGCAGCGAAGAAATCCCATTTCCTCTTATGGTTCCACTAACGACAGTCTAGCTCTCAAGATGTCGCGATGATGGTTCGACACTTACTTACGGAAGCCCATAGGAGCCATGAAGTAACCACAGTCTATTGCTATGCTGTGGAGTACGAATGCTTATCCATCCAATGAAGCCATAGACGGTTTAATCGCTGTTCTTCTATGTCGATTAGATTTCAACAAGTGAAGCCTTCAGGTTAAACCGAGGATGCCATCTTGTATTTTTGGATTTCAGCATTACTCAAACAAAAAAAATACGGCAACGGCGTTCTGTCGCTGGCAGTCGGGTTAACTTCAATGCGTATAATTCTGAGGGAAATATTATTGAAGAGTAATAGAAGTTTAATGTTCCCAATGTGTTTGGTCACTCTCCTCATTGCCATTGTAGAACTGACATAAAAACTCGATGCACGTACAGACCCTGATGCTGTTCCTGCAGGCTGGCACATTCCATCAGAGAGATGCATCACCTGGAACCATGAACTCCATTTGACTGCATTACTAGATGCGACTCTGTGTCCCTTTTGAGCTTCTGTAGATTTCACGAGTTTCTGGCGTCCAAGACCTCAGGCGATTTAGAGTAGAAGCAAGGGATTTAGATCCTCGATCGTACCTAATCAGGGCTAAACACGCCTTTTATAGCAAACGAGAAAAGTATTGGATTGTTGAGATGTTATTCGACCTGTCACGTGAAGCGTTGAAAAGAAAACTGTGCGACTGCAAAGGAAAATAAACAACTGGAAATGATTAAAAGAAAAGCTGCTTAAGTCACTAATACGATAGGGAAACACATTATATCCAGAAGAACTCAATCATAATATACTAACACAAGCATCAGTGCGCTCTATAAGAAAAAACACGTGAGTGTAATTTTTCGACTGTCGCGTAAACGCGAGTTGGTATAGGAAGTTTTTATGACTTCAAATCGATGAGTCATCGGGATTTTGTTTGTGATTGGCTTGTGGGTTTTCTGCTCTTTAGATGTAAAATTTATGTGACGTAGCGTTGACATATTATCTGGTTGCTGACTTGTTGGTGACTGGCTAACGCTAGCGCGCAAATTTTAAGTTTCACGTTTCTTATTAGTCAGCTTTCACGCGCAAGGTCTAACGTCAGCGGGAACCATTGTCTACCATAGGCCTACTATAAAAGCGAACGCTGATACCCAAAATGAGGCTCAAGCATGCCTAACAGTGAGAACTACTACAAAAATTTTCAACGGCCCTTGATTTCATAAGATGTAGTTAACTGTGGGAACCATGGTCTGCCTCTGGTCTTTGCAGAACACTTAGACGACAAAAGAAACATCAGAAATCCAGCGAAATACGGCCAGAAGATATTAATACGAAGGAGTAAAACCAACAACAGAAACATATGAACAATAAACTGCAAATAAGTAAGAACTTTAAAGAGGTCAACGGCCACAGTAGCCACGAGATGTCGTTAAACTTTGGATATATGTATATATGTTAGTAGAAAGCCTTGTAAGGGAAGGTCGACATAAATGGCTCTGGAAGCCTCAATACGTCGTTAAACAATGGAAACTACTTGCTCGGAGATCGCAAAAAAGAGTTGGTACAAGTCGTCTGTCTTGTCTTCAGTTAGTGATCTGGGTTACAGATGTTGAGTATTTATGCTTGAATAATTTATGCAGAGCGATTGTCTGTAGACCTGCAGATGAAAACATGTTTATATGTTCGGCTCGCTTGCTTTGCTGTAGAGACTGCCGGTTTAGCATTTTTTGTATATTCTTCAGCCTCGTCAATCAACGACTTCTGTTCGAGTGTTAGACACAAGACAAAGGTTGCGCCATTTGCAAATTGTGCACACTCGTCGTATGGAAAACCCACTGTGTGTGGGTTGCGTCTATATGTATGCATTTGTGTATGTTATTAAAGTTCCGATGAAGATACGGAGTAAAGGCAACAGAGACCTTAAGCGCCTCTGTAGAATCTTCTCAGAAACCTTGACCTGAGTTCGAAGGATAATTTGGCTTAAGATCAAAAAACGATAACAATCCAACGACAGGACACCTTTTAACCTTCCTCTTTGCTTTGGTACTCATTTACCGACCAACTAAGGATTGAGAGCTGCGTGTGCGCCAGCTAGCGTGGAATTTCAAGGACGTTCACCCATCCAAGTACTCAACGTCCAAAATCTGTTTTAACTTCACTGCACAAGCCATCGTATCATATCTGGGCTTTTTTCAGAGATTTAAATCTCGGGCTAGCGCGATTTGTACACAGGGACCTTAAATGGTGTGACATCCATTTAAACGGGCACACTGGGAAGGAACTAACCCGATCAATTCATTGAAAACTGAGTAGGGCAAGGCCATACGGTCGAGGCCACACGGTCGAGGTTATATGGTCGAGGAGATACGGTCGCTATAGAAAACCTTGTACATTTACATGTACACTTAATTTATCAGCAAGGCTAAATGCGGAACGTTTCTTTCACTGACTCAAACTCCCAACTGAAGATACATTTTGACATACATTTATGGCGACGTATTTTCCCACTACTGCCACCAATATATCGCACACTGCCACCTCTAAGAAGCACATATTGATGTGCTGAATATAACCATGCATGATTTACCTTAGCAACAAATTTTGGAGTCACACTGCAAAACTTCTTCAAGTTCTCTGCCACTGGGCAGGTTCGTACGTCCATTGGCGCCATTCCTGACATTGTTAGACCTCCTCCTTCAGTTTAACGTATCCATTCACCAATATCCAGCCTAGTAGTAAAACTAATGCCTGTTAATATTGGTCTATATATAGACTTCCATAGACAGGATATGTAAGCACATTGCTAACAGAGGACATTCACAACTGAGCGCAGGTTATACGTGTAAATACTGTGAGTGTTAGAGCATTCGGAAAATGTGTATAATCCTATAGACCGGTCAGAAGGCGGCTAGCAGAAACTTTATGCCCGTGTTCCTCCTTCTTGGAACGGTGTATATAGTTAAGACGACTGCGTTTATATATAGGCCTATTATATCGAACGAAGGAGTGCTTTCTTTGCCATATAGTAAAATTTACTGCGGAGCTAAAACGGCTGTAATCGACCATAAAGGCTTCGTCGCCGTTCGAAACCAGGAAGTAAATAAAGATGTTTATCAACCGCTATAATGTGCCATATATTGCTATTCGCCCCAAGTCATGCTCTATGTCCATCTCCTAATCTTTCTCCCTCCTATTCTCTACCTCGCTAGGCCTACCTCTTGTATGACTGTCCGGAAGGGCCCTTCATTCAGTCACTGCTTTATATTTGCTGTCGATTTATGTCCGTGTCATGTCGGAAATTTAATGCATCGATCATGAATCGATTTGCCTCTAATCGCACCAGACCCGAATTGTCACAAAACAAAACGCTGAGTTGCAAAATCTGTCCACGAAATAATTCAGAGCTGGCACATTTGTCTGTCTGATCTCTATGTCCATCAACTCTCGATGGTACGTTCTCTGGGGTAAATTAAATGTGTGCACAACCGAAATCTGTGTATTCCAGTCCCGCTTGGACAGAAAATCCTGTTCCACTATCGCCATCTCTCGAATCACCAATAAAACAGTACTTCAACTGTAGATAAAATGAGGCGAAGAAAATGGAGTCACTTTATTACTTCATGTTCGTAGAGTCACCACTTGTTCTTCTTGTTCTTCTTCCTCTTTCTCCTCCTCCTCTTCTTCTTCTTCCGGCCGACCCAATAGGGTCGCACCGCAACACTTACACACTTTTATACATGGCTACAGGAACGCACGTTCGTACATACACACATACAAACACACACATACACACATACGTACGTACGTACGCACGCACGTACGTAACCATGTACTCACGCACGTACGTACATGGACATGTGCATGCCAATACATGAATAGCGAAAGCTAATATATGGGATTGTCGGATACCCATTAGCTGTCAATGAGTATTTTCTGTTGCTCATACATTTCCAATTAGCCGTTGCTTTTCTACGCATCACGCTCCAGTGGAAAAGGAGGCATCGGAGGCATCGGAGGCATCGGAGGCATCGGAGGCTGCTGCGGACCGTCGTCCGTCCTCTTTCCACTGCACACAAGATTAGTTGCTATCACACGACGACGGCTGAACAATTGTAACAGTCTGATTGGAAATAAATCACATAAAATTCCTCTCTGTCTGCGGTGTCTCTATCTCTTCTCTTACTCTTCCTTTCTCTGTCTCTCTCACTCTCCCTTCCTTCCTCTGTGTCACCGAAGAGACGATGGCCGATCAATTGAACGTTCGCCTTGAAACTCGGAATCTATGGGTTCGAGTTTATCTGTTTGAGTGTCTAGCAAGTCGTTAACGAAAAGTTGCTTTCTGCCATCGATACTTGATCATATACTAGTATAACTATATAAATACAAACGTAATGTATTAATAATAATTCGTATCCGTCCCGATGTGTCTGTCTTTCTATCTGTAGGTCTTTAAAATTCTTTTCCTCTGTGTTTTTCCTTCCCAATTTCCCGATTGCATTTCGCTCCGCCAATTTCTCCCTCGCTTCTATTTCTCTGTCCGAGTATCTCTCCAATTCTGACCTTTGTTTATTTTACTCTTTTCTTTTCCTTCAGTCAACCTTGTTCTTCTTTCTTACATTTACCCACATGTCTTTCGTTTTCTTTGATAGTTTGCTTCAGTCGTCTGTTTCTAAATAACTCTTTTACACTGAATCATTTCCACCCTATGGACAATAACGACGATAGCAATGTTAGTCGCCTCCGTGCTTTAGCCATCGGTCAGAATATTCTGCGTGTATTTGTCTACAACCGAGTTTAAGCACAATGGGTATGCGATGAAATAGCCATAATAGGTTCAGTTTCGCTGATCGTTGGCGACCAAAACTATCAAGAACGTCCTTTTGTGGAATTGACCTGAAATAACTTAACTGACCTGAAATGTTTGGGTCAAATCGAAAGTCCGTAACGGTTAGTCGCATTTAACATTTTAATGGTAAACGACACAGTTTCAAATTTTACTCCAAGAATTTGTCAAATTTAACCTACCTTCGAAGGAAGTTTTGACAGCTTTCCATTTCCATCTTTAAACTAGTAAACGACCCACATAGTCAACGAATTAAAAACTACTCACTAGGTTAATTTTTCATCCCAAACACATGAACCAGAAAACCTGAATAGCAGAAAGGATTCAGAACAGCGCGATCTTGGACTGAACGATGCAAGGGAGAATATTTAGGACCAGAAGGCTTAGCAACACATCGCAGATACGGCTATGCTTATACACGGAGAGACAGACACAGTTAGGGACAGTGACAGACAGAGAGTTGGAAACAAACTATGATTATATAATGTCTGAAATGGCATTGCTATATCATTACATTCACGTGACTTTGGAACTAGGTTAGGTTAAAGTTCTAAAAGCCAAAGTGACATTTTCAAGTTTTGCACCAAGTAATTGCAATTTTTTTGAATTATTCAGCAGAGAAATAACGATCAAGAAATAACGATATAGAACTTAAATTGTCTATAGACCGCATCGCAAACTCTTTGAAGAAAAAGTATCTGTGTGAAAAAAATTGCTCATGTAGCGCAAATTTAGGCTATGGCCTAACTTTAATAACGTGTCGAATGCCCTTCAACGATGTTGCACGAGAGTTTTTTTGACTACTGCTGAGAAGACTAATGTCATAAAAAGCCACTGGATATAGATCCGCATTTAACTTTGGAAAATGAGGTCACAGTTTGAACATTCTTCTAATATTTGCCCACACATAGGGTGATTCCGAGAACACACCATTGACTCCATTGAAAACGGCATTGAATGCAGTTTTGCCATTTTTAAGGTCTTACAGGTATGTTGTTAGAATGTTTCTTTGCACTTCGTGTGACTCAGTGTAACCGAACAAGTCTATAGGGGTATGCAATTAACTTACTCCTCATATGTTAAAACTTAAAAACATACCAAATGTCTATTCGGGATTGTAGAATTGCAGGGCACTCTACTGAAACCTTGGTTTCAAATGCAGCTACTTTAGTAACTAGTTTTTCCCTCAGATGTAGTCTAAATCAGTTCCGGCGCCGCACACAACTAACTGCAGAAAGCTAACCTTTCCCTCGACGAGCCGTAGGAAATATCCATCGACCATTAGCTTATTTATATCGACTGTTGGCCGAAGAAGCCTCTCATCGTCTATACTGGCCTCCGCCTCTTCCTCATCCCATTCCGTGATCCAATCATTTCTTCTTCTTCTTCCATGCCTCTTGACAACCCCCCTCTCTTCGACCTGCCTCCAATTCTGTATTTCTGCCTGGGTGCCTTCTTTTCTGCCCTTTCGTCAAGTCTATAGCTATTTTCGCGAATCCTCCTCCAGTTAACCTTCCCTACTTTCATCTAGTCTCTTGTGAGTTGACCAACAAAACAACGCCCTTGGCTTCCTCTATCCAGAGGACAAGAGTCGCAGTGAAGTAGACACATCGTCAATGAGATAAAAATGCATCGTGTTTCCCGTCTAGAAATGCAATTTGCGTCGAAATAAAGAAGACACCAGTAGCCGAACTTTAGATCTAACAGACTTAACAACGAAAGATTATACCAGAAACGATATTATTACTACTACTACTACTACTACTACTACTACTACTACTACTACTACTACTACTACTACTACTACTACTACTACTACTACTACTACTACTACTACTACTACTACTACTACTAGTAGTAGTAGTAGTAGTAGTAGTAGTAGTAGTAGTAGTAATAATAATAATAATAATAACAATAGAAATAGTAATAGTAATGATATTAGGGCAAGAGGATGTGAAGACTGGTCAAACGTATACAAGAGCGAGACTTTGGTAGCCCGCAGCTCGTCTTTAGCTGCAGTTACGGTTACGACGAATCAGGCGACGAATCAGAGTGCCTGGAACAGACATTCCTGTGCTATTTTTTTAATTCCTGAGGGCTAAAAATAATGACAATGCTATAGAAACACTAAAAATATTTACAAAAATTCTCTCCGGATTGAATTTGTACAGCCCATCTGTGCTGCTTAACCCAAAGCAATATTTAGCATTACTGGCATTGAGAGTTTGAGTGGGAATAGTGGTAGTGGTGAAGGAGGTGTTCGTGGTGGTGTTGGTGATGGTAGTGGTAGTGGTAGTAGAAGAAGTGGCTCTCTAATAGTAGTATTGATCCTAGCCCTTATTTTTACCTTGGTAAAAATAATAGCAGCAACATTAAAATGTACTGACATTAACAGTGATGCTTAAGGCAAACATTACTTGTTAAGATTAAGAGTTTTAAGGTGTAACTGAACTGAAATGGTGATATAGTGTAGCTTTTCTTACCCGAGAATTCATTGCCGACTTCTTGAAGCAGGATGTCTTCAAATGCCGTAACACTGATTTCCTCCATTTTGAAGTACGGAATCACAAAACCGGAAGCCTTCAACCCGGAGACAAGATACTCTGACGCTAGATGGCAGAACGGCGGAACTACGTCACTGTAGCCCTCCCTCTGGTAGAGCAGTTTAACCTTAGTCCAACCGTAGAGGGCCATCATGCAAACAAAGGACTCAGCCAGGCACTGGAGGTTCGCTGGACCGAGGCGAACGAGCAGCGGGTAGACCTCGCGTCGTCGCTTGAGAAAGTCGAGGGCCAGAGCACCGACGCTGACGACGGGCACCTGCCAGAAGACGGACTGGCGCGCAACAGGTGCGACTGCGTAATCGCAGACGGGACCGAGAAAGACGTGCACCGGTCCTTCGACGTAGAAGTTGATTGCCTCGTTCATTCCATGTGACTCGGAACATTTCGAGTCACGATATCCAACGACAAAACGACGGGGAATTGAGCCCCGCAGTCGCTTCAGGGCGATCTCAACCGCCGGCAGGACCCTCTCGACGCTGAACGGACGCGATGGATCGCGTGGAGCCAACAAGGCTAGCCGAATATCTTGAGAGTGAGACGTCCTATGACGACTTCCGGGGCACAAACACATGAGGGTTGCCATGGCGACAAACACCTGAATCCAGAGGAGGCTCTTCTTAGGATCAGTTGCCATTGTACTAAGAAAGCCAGGCAGACAGTGATTTAGTACATGTTTCTTAAAACACGAAACTCGTTAGAGACGTAAGCTCACATGTCGCTTATGGATGAATTCGCTTTCCAAGACGAACAGCGAAAGCCGTATTGCTGTTACACTGTCATCTTTAAAATAAGTGTTTACTGCAATGTATTTAAACAAAACAAGTTTAATGAGCTTACTACAATTTAGCTAAAAGATTATAGGTTACATTTTAACTTTGATTTTAAATGTTAAAGACAGTTAAGAATTGCAAGTGTGTAACTGTTAACAAATGGGTTCACAGATGTCTTTATTGCTGGAGAGTCAAGTAAACACGATAGCAAATGACAGATTAACAACACAGACAACGAAGTAAACAAATACAAGTACACAACGGAATAGACGAGACCACGGATTGGTAAAAAGACAGACATTCACACATAGACAAGTTGGTAGGAACGTAGATAGGTAGTTGGTAGGTAAGTATCTAGGAAGGCAGACAGGCAGGAGGCACCAAGTAGGCATGCAAGAAGACAGACAGATAGGTAGGCAGACAGACGAACATTTAATTTTACCATAGACTTATAGACATCTTTCGTTTAGCTGTCGAACAATGTAGAATGCATAGGCAATCATGTAGCGCCGATTCTCGCATCTTTTTCCGATGGTTCGAACAAAATGCCCGAGAGATTTTATCACTCTACACTTTTATTGGCGTCCGCTGCTGGAGCACATTTTCAGGCTGCGGCTGCTGCATGTAGAAGCTGCATGGGTTGCTGCTACTGCTATTGCTGCTGCTGATGCCCTGCATCTCTGTCTTCGACCATTGATTACTACAACTGAAGAAATGCGATTGCTCTCGCAGAGTTTCAGAGCAACCAATTTGACACTCGTTTTCAGATTAGTGCTACATTAGTTGGACGAATATTTATATTTATTTTAAAGGCTAAGTTTACTTTGAGTGGCAGATTATATGAATATATCATATGACACAAAATACATAGTCTCCCATATCTGGTAGACTATTTTACTGTGGGTGAAGTAGCTGACTGGTAAAGCGTACGGCTTGTAAAGCGGAGATTAAGGGTTCGAACCTTTCCAGAGGCGGTTACTCTGTAGGCAACTTGAGCGAATCCTTCATGCACATTTACTCAGCGCAATCGATACTCTGTCGTATGGTTGTGTGCGTGCTTCTGAGCTTTGGAAGGGGGACAAAATAAAATATAAATATCAAGTATTTGTACTCCTACCTACGTCTCTTAGTAGGTAGTAGGGGAGGCGATATATTAGGTAGGATATAGAAGAAAATAAATATTTGCTTAAAGATATAGGAGAAAGATACATCCTTGTCCTTTGAATGGTCATTGTAAAGCTTTAGATTGGCAAATATTTAAGCGTCGTTGGAAGTGTTCATGCTATACGTTGATGTGTATATTGGTTTGTTTATATCATTAGGCCTGTCCCAGGGAAGGATTACTTGTGGAAAGGGGAAAGAGTTAAGGATGGAGTGATGTCGCTTCATCTAGCGCCTATAAATATGGAATGAGATGTCGTCACCTCGATGCTCTTAATCACTTCGGACTCGGCAATGCGCGCAAACAAAATAATTCAGTTACAGATTAAGTGACTCCTTGGTTGTCTCTCTTTATAAACTGCTTTCTTTGTCTTCCCGACTTGACCTCCTTGACTCTGTTGGCTGCACATGATTCCGTCGGCATTCAACTTTAATACTGTTGTATGGATTTCCCTGACTGTTTATGCAAGTTTCTCTTCCACGCCATAGCCTCTTGATCTGTTCGAAAAAATGGCCTTCGGCGTTGTTGCGAATAACACGATTAGACACGTATTGAATCATAGAGATGCTCGTCAAAGATAAAAGAAGCTAAGAGCCGACAAGGCAAGACTGCAACCATATTCCGGTTTCATATTGAAGTGTAGTCACAAGCAAGCTCATTATGCACTGGATAGTTTATATAGCGTCATAAAACATTATGAGGTAGTTGTGTCAAAAACGCCTAAGCAATATTTGCAAAGCGATTGCATCAGGCCTATGTCGGATGTAACGAAAATTTTGGAATACTTTAGAATACTTTCAAAGAATATGGAACCGCATTTGATACAAATATTGGTCTACAAAGTGGGGCTAGGTTAAGGTCTTGGGCTAATCTTAGCCGAAATATTTTTTTTAAATACTGGAGACAAAATTTGTAAATAAAATGCACAGTGCTTCTTCCGCCGATTCCTTGTTTACAAATTATTCTTGGAGTCTGTCTCGGATTTATCCAGGTTTGCGTTTTTTGACGGTAGACTTATTTGGACACATAATCTTAACTTGGGCGCCATTTTGAATGGATTGATTATTATACACATATTTAGAGATGCGTCGGCCTACAGATTGCAGTTGGATACAACATATTCATTGTGAAGACTCGTTTATAAAGATGCAATTCAAAAGCATAAAAATCGTAAGCTGCTGCTCTTAACATGTGTCATTTTACATGTTTAACATGCATATATATGTATATATATACATTATAACCAGAGCTTATTGCTGTAAAAAACAAAAATAAATGTAAAATGTTACAAAAGCAAACTGTGCAGTGCACTGAGTTCTTACTATATATCTATACACTGTGAGTGGAAAAAAGCAACCCCTGGGACACTTCCAAATACCTTGCATTGAAGATTAATAACAATTAAATATTTAACAAAGTTTGGAAAATAATCAATTTAGCTATTATTTTTGATGCATTTTGTTATAATTTGTGCTCAAAATGTAATCGTTTGGCTTTGACACAGCCAATAAGGCGCACCTGTCACTGACTTACTGCAGCATCAATTATGCGTTGATCCAATTCATCCCACGCATGTTGGCGATCTGACCATCCGGTTCTATTAATCTTCCTCAGGAGGGCATTGAGTCCACCAAATTCCATTCCTTTAAAAAAAAATTGTTTTGGAAATGTTTGGCCCTAAAATTCTTTGGCTTAAAATTTTATTGTTTTGTCCTCTTCGCTGAAAGTCTACGTTCATAAATGACGTCAAATTGACGTCATATTTCACACACTTAACCTATCATTACCCGTTATAGCCAAGTCTAAAATCCAGTAGAATATCAAATTAACAGCAGTTGTAGGGGGTCGCTTTTTCCACTCACATTGTATATCTTTTATTGTTGCATTGCAGTGAGGGTTCAGTGTTATCAATAGAATATATATATCTATATAAAATCATAGTCATTGTTACTTGCGAATACTTGAGTGCCGAGCAAGCACCAGCTCCAATTAAGTGCTACTTTCTGTAACAATCCCTATATGGCTATGGGTCAAATGAATGAATGAATGAATGTAGGCGAATATTCATATGGTCACCATTACCAAGAGAGTAGTTGATTTTTCACGTGAGCAAAGTTCATCTGGCTTAGATACACCTACATAGTTCGTGTGTTTGCAGTTGATTCGAATGTATGCGTGATTTATGGTCGGTCTGGCATTATAAGACGAGGACTCGTGTCGACATTAGGGCGAAATAAGAGCAGCAGCTGGATCAGTTGGCGTCTGCAACGTTGCAACTACAGCTCCATCTTCCTAATTGATTGGGTTGCGATGCGTCAGAGGATTTGCCAGTGACGGATGAGAGCATCCCCACCCTACCGATGGCAAGGCATCTCTGTGGGACGATAGAGCGAGGGAGGACTGGAGGGTTTGGAGGGGAAGTGGCGGAAACTAAAAGACGGGAGGAATTGAGGGAGGGAGACAGAGAGGGCAAGCAAGATTGGATGCGAAGGAGATGGTAGGTAACGCAGGTAGACTGCTATTTAGGCATGCTAGAAACAACAAGGATGGAAAATGGTATATAAAAGGTGGCCAGCAGGCAGAGAAGGAAACGACACACAGAGAGAAAAAAGAGAGGCAGAGGAAGTGAGACAGGCAGACATAGGCTGAGGTCAAACGCAGAGGCACAGAGGCAGAGGCAAACAGAAACATTAACAAAGACAGAGAGAGAGAGAACGAGAGTGTGTGTTTGGGTGGGTGTTCTCTGTTGCCCTGCTTCAATGTGCACTTCTGAACTTTGTAAGGGAGGGAAATCGCAATTCAGTTGGTATTGTATATTGTATTGTACATAGGAGTCTTAGAAACAGGCAGATGGGCATGCTGCGGTGGGAAACGATGGGAAATAAAGGATGCATAAAAGGAAAAGAAACAGATGAAAAGGGAGAGCATACTCAGACCGAGAGACAGACAGAGACGCAGCAGAGACAGAGACCGAGGAGGAGAGAACAAGAACAGAGGCAAAGATAGAGCGAGGGAGACGCCGAGAGGCGGCAGCAGATGCATAAACGCAGTTAAAGCGAGGATGAGTAGCATCTGAAGGCATATGTAAAGAGTCCAAGCGAGAGTTTCGTGTGATCTTTGAATAAGTGTAATCAAGACGCCTCATCTGACTTGCAAAACAGTCCAATCCGCGAATCGTGCAATTGAATTTGTGGCGGTTTTCACTACAAGTCGTCCAAATTGTGTTTGAATTGCTAGCTACGGTAGAGGCGTCGTTCCAGAAGAGGAGCCCAGTAGGGAATTGTGGATGAGAAAGAGATGCCAGAGCTTTTGCTAAGACAGCCATAAATCACCGACACAACGAAGCTGCCAGCGAAGTCGTGCTTTATCACTAGCAAGCAATACTTCGTCATCATTGTTCTCCCTTTACTCCATGCTTTATCGGTTTTAGTCATTCGGTCTGTGACGAGTGTAAGTATTTATAGATGAAAAAGACTAACTACAGAATTCATGTCTCATATTCTACTTATATTAGCCCTGATTTTTCTCCACGATTTAAATAACTTTGTAATAAATTCAAATTTCCGTAAAAGGTGTCAAAGTTGTCCAAAGAAATCTTTTTATACCTCACAAAACTATTTCTATAGCTCTACATCAAGCATACACAAGCTAACTGTCAAAACATCTCGTTCAATGTCATTCGTCATTCGAACTACTCTTCAATCTCCATTGCTACATTCTGGCCTTCATTCTAAAAATGTCGAAGTTCTATGAAGAAATCTCATCACAACAACAGAGACTACTTCTATAGCGCTATTTTAGCCACCAAAAAAACTAATTGTTACAAACGCCTTATTGTATATCATACATCTTCGAACTGCTGTCTTATTTTCAGTACGCTATTGTTATATATAGTCCAAGTTCCTGTCTTTATTCGAAACATTTGTCAGAGTTCTATGAGCAAATCTCTTGAAACGTGGGGAAACTACTTTTAAAGCGTTACTTCTTTATCGCAACATTAAGCACACAACTTTTGTTTTGGTTGTGAGTTACCAATTCCTTTAAATATGGGCATCGGGAAACTGAATGGAAAACCTGTCTTCAGGCCTGATTTCTTTTTATAAGGGTTAGTGGTTGATCTGGGACTGATCCGTCCAGCATATCCAACAGTGCTAATACGCATTAGTCGAGATCGCTGCACTGGTCACGACTATGTGAAACTTTTGCATAACACCAAAGGATTAAGTGCTGCAAGTGTAGGGCCTATATTTAAACTCTCGAAATTGAAGTCACATGAATTGGAGGAATCAAAATTGCGTGCAGTGTGAGTCTTTTCTTGTTGATTATGGGTGAATCTTTGTAACTAAAAACATCATCTCACACTTATATAGTACATCAACAAACTACGAATAATAATTTGTTGTACTCATGCAGTGTTTTATAGTTTCAGAAACTGAATGCAATAATGTATAGCAGAACAAAGTACAATAATAATAGTTTAATAATTAGACGGGCGAATCATAGGAGCAGTCATACTGGAACAAAGAAAACAGACGCTCCTTAATTTCAAAGAAGGGGATACTTGTATAAGTCCATTGAACAGGAAATGCCACCCATCTCTCTTTGATGTCCTCCATATATTGAAACATTGATGCGCCTGTGGTATGAATTAGAAACAGCTTAAAATTTAACGGCATCATATGCGTATTTAATTTCATGCAATGTTTTGCGTTCTATTCTGCTCTTTGAGTCTGCATCTGGTAAGTTTGACATCTACATGAGGGTCAGCTTTCGAGTGATGGATTGAGAGCACACGTGGCATTTGCTCAGTGGTTCGAAGCACTCCTTGCAGCAGCTGTGGTCATAGAAAAAGACGACGTTTCGAACCCTCGTTCAGCAGACTCAATCAGCGGGGATTTTGCTTCGGCTTCGGCTTCTGGCGAAGGCGTGTCATTCGAGACTGGATCCTTGAGTGGCCTGAGTAAAGGCTCAACTGAATCGGATAATAAATGACCACACAGTGAATTATCGAAGCTAAGATCATTACGTGGTAATGTAATATAATGCCATGTAAAATTGCACAAAAATGACAGAGGCCGAGGCATGATACATAGGCATATATATATATATATATATATATATATATATGGAAAAAGTTGAATGGCTGGTTTGGACCACACACAACGCATACACATTTCACAATGTAGATCGTGGTAGGTAAGCAAGTATAATAGTATGTAAGCTTTTGGAAAGGTTATATTCGATATATACATCCCTTTATATGTTTGTGTAGTCTCTCCATTTTAAATCACGTTGAAGAGATTGCACACATCTAAGACAGTGAGCCTAAAAGGCTACAAAGTAGGATGCATGGTCTTGCCATTCAAAACTCAATCAGCGGACCCGTGCCAGCGGTGTCGTTTTCCAGTCGATCGACTGTGGATGGTCGCTGAATACGATGGTCCAACAATATTCCCCTAGTGCACAGTAATGTTACGTAAAACGACGATTTATAGAGAAAGCTACTTAAAACGCTCGATAACGTCGGAAGACTTGCAGTTTTTAGCCGAACGTGGTGTGCAGTTGTTCTCACACTTAAAGACAAGTTGTCCAAGACAAAATTTGAATTTCTTGCCCTCGTCATTAAAGTTGAAGTACATTAAAGTACATGCAGATCATTGGCAGCACTAGCGTGATATGGTCAAATGTTTTTATTCTGCTGGCCAAAACAGTCCATTAAGAGACAGCCATAAACGTGGTGTTAGCGACTCAATTTTCTTAGTCTTGGGATGATAGAGCGAGTTCCTTTGAACCGACAGTGCAGAGTCAATGTACTCAGTTTACAGCTGAAGTTTTGGGCTCTAGTGGAACCGAAATGTTGAGAATTTGCTGCTCTGGCGGGGATTTAAACCCGAAGCCTCCGAAATGACAGTACAGCACGCTAACTACTAGATCATCCCCTTTCCATCACCAAAATAATCATAAACCCCGCGAAATTATATTGATCTAAATTTTGACTTTAGAGAGCTTAACTGAAGCTCTGACAAGAGAAAGTTTTTCAAGTAGGTGATAACTTACGCCCAGAGGAAAGCCAACTATAAAAATTACCAAAGTTTTCGGATTGAGGGTACCAATTAAAGAACGGACGCACCTCTACAACGGACTTTCTCCTGGATATTCTCGTGACAACTGAAGCATGTCTTCATACGTCTGCTGCACTCCATGCAGATGACCTTATGACCACAGGGATAAAAGGTCATATCAGAATCCGCCGTCAAGCACATCATGCACTGATATGTGGTAGGCGTTGGCAGAGGTGACACCGACGAGCTTACCTGTCGAGAGCCCTGACGGCGTTGCAGAGGCGCCCTGAAAATATTCGTCAGTTATCTATTGATTCTGATTGGCTGAGTAAATTGACTGGATGATTGACTGACCGACCTCCCGATCGACCGGCAGTCTGGCTGCGTGAGCGACTAACCAACTGATTGACTGGCTGATAGACTGCCAGTATCAATTGACTGACTGAATGAATGATCGACTGACTGACTAACAGACAGATATCAGAAGCGCATGTCTTCTCCAAGAATGAACACCTCATTTATGGTGCAGCCGGCTTTGAGATGGGTTTAAAGTTCACATTTTAGTCGGAATAATCTTCTTACCTGTAGACGAAGAACGCTACTGAAGAAACTATGACAAGCAGCAAACACAGTACAATGATGATGATGAAGTACGGCTCTGAAAACATTCGAGAATTAAAACTGATATTAATTTTAATCTTAACACTGAATTAACTAGAGTGAGCTTAATTAATGATATTTTCTAGGTGACGTTAGTGAATTTATTTATTTACTTTTCAAGACCATTTAGGGTGCAATGTGAGGTTTATAACTAGTAGAAATGTTTCCCATGGGGAATTCCGAGGTATTAAGACGAATTGCAAATAGAATGAACAATTAAAGTAATGACTACCATTCAGCTGATGACACTTGAACTCAGTTTTGAGGGTTAAGGGTCAAATCAGTAATGTTTATTAACTTTTCACAATCATATCTTTAGCAGGTCATTGACTTGTGCATATTGCGCTAGGATTGTTTGCATCATATAATAGTAGCTGAATAGCAGGACTTGGATGTCCTGACCTGGATGTCGACAACCAAGGCCATCGAAGCCGCACTGAGGAGTGTTTGGTGGAGGGGTGGTTCTGTCGCCTCCCCAAAGTATCCTTTTGCCTGGAACTTCCTCGAATTTCCTCTTATTTCCATAATAGTACGCCACTACCTGAATATTGGCAAGAAGAAACACGACGTCGACAACAACTTCTGCGTCATCATCATCATCATCGTCGTCGTCGTCGTCATCGTCTTCTTCTTCTTCTTCTACTTCTTCTTCTTCTTCTTCTTCTTCTTCTTCTTCTTCTTCTTCTTCTTCTTCTTCTTCATAGTCTTCAGCTCATTTTATTAACACGCTGTTGGGTTACTTGAGCAAAATTTGAACTCGTGTGCGACTTTAGTGTAGATTAGCAGACATGCGTAGAGGGATATAGTTTTGTTTGGGCTCGTCTGTGTATATATTATTTGTATAGGATATGCTGTGCTGAATTTGTTCACACTAGATTTTAGTGTATATATTAAGATATAACTGTGTCTGTGTGATTAGTTGAAGGTAGAGATAGGCCTCAATGAACGACAGTAATCGCCATGAATATAATTTTGAGAAACTGTACATTAATGTGTGATAACTGACGTTCTTGGAAGGAAGAAATTTAATACAAACCGAAAAGAAGAGCACTGTTCGTGATTTAATGTGAAAATGGGCTACGTTACCTTGTGCAATCATCATTATCATCACCACCATCATCATCACAAACAACTATTGTCATCATCAATAACAACAGCAAAATCAACAACAACAATTATCATCGACAACAGTAGCAGCAACAATAACCCATAAATAAAATCAACAAAAGAGATCACTTGACAACATAATTTAATTTCCTTTAATTCTTTTCCTTGTTCTTCCCTCCTTAATTCAATGACTCATGCTTGCTTTCACATTGTCCTTTTCTACGTCCTGTTCTTTTTCAATCTTTTCTTTCTTAAAATTATTCCTTCTTTTGCTAGGAGCTTTCTCGTTTAGAATCTCCTTTCTCATTCATTTGTTCATTGTATTCTCGATCAATTATCTCCTTGGTTCTTTGCTCGGGCAAAGCGAAGCCTTCATAAAGTTGAAGTGATGAAGTAATATTTTGAATCTTAAGGCACAAGTAGCTGAAAGCTGTAACCTATAAGTGGTGCCATTTTTGAAGGGTAATTAAGAACTGATGTGCAGAAATCGATTGTAAAGTAACTTAAGTTAGACAATGAAAGCAGTAAAGCTCGTTTGAAGGATTCCTGAAGGAAACACTCTGAGCATTTATTCATACACTGAGAAAGTGAGATTACCTCGAAGTGTCCTGTTTCATTCATGTCAAGCAGACAGAAGTCGGCATTTCTGTTGCCGAATTCGTCGATGCTTACTGTGCCTCTGATACCTGTAAAATTTATCAAAGCTAATTGATTCTCCCATACTTGTAGACGGAAATGACCACTGACCAGTAGAATGGGTGTCACGCCATTTAAGGTCCCCATGTACGGACCACACTAGCCCAGGATTAAACTCTCAGAAATATAGCTACTATCGGTTTGCGAATCGGCATCCTCACGCAAGGAGGAACCTTGGCGTATGCTTTACCAATGGAGCTAACCAGGCCCTGGCCATTTATTTTAAGCAAAGAGATCACAAGGCATCGCTGTTGGATGAGTGAGGGAGGACTGGAGGGTTTGGAGGGGGAGTGGAGGAAACAAAGAGACGGGAGGAATTGAGGGAGGGAATCAGAGAGGGCAAGCAAGATTGGATGCGAAGGAGATCGTAGGTAAGGCAAGGAGGCTGCGCATACAGCGGATGAATATTCGCGGGTGCTGAATTATATTTATAATCAGCCATATTAATGATAGCGCCATATAAAATTGAGGATTGATGTATTTATTTGGCTTATTGTCTTTACGACAAATATTATGGGGTATATATGGTAACAAAATTGCAAATAGTGGCGCTACGTAAATATATGGCTTAATGTCATATGAATGCATTAATTGATTAAAATTCCGAATGTTTCAGACGCCTGTGTCAAATTTACTGCATTCACAATAAACGACATTATATTGCGCCAGGTGCCAGTAGAAGCACTGTCCTTGCCTTCGAAGGTCCTGTTCCACATCCTCCTCGTGATTTCCGTTCCATTCTTGGGGTCATCTCCGGCAGCCAGGGTCTCGTTAAGCGCCAGGGAGTAGAGAATGACGGCGTCGTGGAACGCACCGACGAAACTGTTCATCTGCACAGAACAACAAAACATTCGTCTTATAATATTATAGGAATTTGTTTCTTAAGGTTTAATCCAAAGTGCCACACAACTCCAACCTTACGAAGATTTATCTGGCGCTTGTCTCGTGCAGCTCAGAGATTTCTCAATCACCAGTATATTCTTCTGTACTTGTCTTTCTTACACCTGTACTTGTGCATCAAATTATTTGAACCTCCTTTGAATCTGCACCAGGAATCAAACCTTATATGATCTAGTGCAAAAACCTCGCCGCTGTAACAATGCACGCTGCGTCGATTCGTCGATCGTCGATTCAATAAAAGTAAATCCAGTATACATCAGGCGTAGAATAATCCAGTATACATCAGGCGTAGAATAAATCCACAGGATAAGAAAGATCCTAAGTATCTCTAGCCGAATCTCTACAAGAATTTCTTATGCCTTTCAGTTTCGTTTCGCTTTCATACTAACACTGACTGCTTAGTTATGGCTATGGAACTGTTGTCAACATGCTTTCTATTTAATTGCGCCTGTAGGTTTTTCCGAAGGGATTGACCTACACTGCCGTCTGTTTATGAATGAGCCGCTATTCTTGGCTTAGATCGAGGAATCGCAATTACCCTTTGGCCTTTGGCATTATAATTATTCTCAGCAGAAGAAGCATTGCAGTTACCTGTCATGTGAAACTGAGGATTCGTGGGCGAAGTAAGCGACCCGTAACAAGGTGCTGTGTTCGACAAGTGCCAGAAAACCAGCAACTGGACTAGCAAAGACTATATAAATCGCATCAGTTTGGTTGAGAATTTTGTCGCAAGTCGTGGCCTACAGTGACCTACACTCGTAGAAACTTCTTTATGCTTAACAATCACTCCATGGACTAGTCAAAGTATGGGATTATTGGATTTCTGTTGCTTTGTTTGCTTTTCGGTCGTATTGAGATCTTCGTCAACAGAAGAGAACTTGTTCATCTGGTCGTGCGATAAATGGACGATTGGACAAACCTTCCTAATCATTTCATTCCACTCCTCTTTTCCACCAACGTTTATGGTGGAAACAGAGACGTAGTCTCGGTCTGGGCGTCTCGGTATCGAGTCGTACCTAGGATCTCGTCTCGGTCTCATCTCCGAAAGATTGGCCAACGTCTCGGTCTGGGAACAGGGAGTCTCAGGCCTCGTCTCGATCTCGCGTGTTGAGATCTCGCGGGCAAGTCCCGAGACCCAATGTTTGTTTTAAGTACGCAAATTGCAATACTGCCCATTGGCACCAATCGAAGAATATGTAAAGAAATTTACAATAAGCATAGGCCTAATTAATTCATCAGCGCTTGGCTGCACTTCGCTGTTGTGCAGTTCAAAATAGCGTCTCATTTTCAATACACCAGAGCACCTTTCTGCTTACGCAAACTACATTCGACTCGCGTAACGTAATCGTCATGCAGTAGCTATTTTCAGCACGTTGGAAACGGCATTCGTCATTAGAAGAGTGGCCCACCTACCCATTTAGGTATTTCCCACTTAGTACTCAAGCAGCCACCCAACGCATGTATACGATGATTTATATAGCGCCTTTTGGATCCTCAAAAGCCCATTTCATGAACCCACCCAACCGACCCACCTCTTCGTTGCCGTAGATGGAGTCTCCGTATTGTTGTCTGGCTCGGCGCTTGACCTCTTCAGAGAACTGCTGGTACTTGAGGCTGTCCGGTTTGCGAAGAGTGACCGTCATCAGGTAGTCGTAGATGCGACGAGCCTTCTCGTTCTTCTCATCCGTATCGTTGGCTCGGTACCAAGGCCTTTCCAACTGACTGAACGCAAGATAAAACAACCGCATGAGGAATGCCACACATGAAAAACAACAGCATACAGTGTTTGTCCGTTATCTACAGGACTATGTAAAATGAAAATGAATATAGATATTATATTCATATCGAGACATTCATACAACTCGGCAAAGCCTGCTTCAGTACATTGCTGCTGATAAAGATGATGATCATTGCGTCGACGACGATGATGATGATAAAATGACACTCAGTGACCAACCAACCGACCGAATTACTAACTGACTGACGGTCGGCCTATAACGATAAGTGACTGACTGACCAAATCGATAAGTTAGAAGTGCAGGCGCGAGCTTACTTGCCGAATAGATCAATGTTGAAGAAGACGTATTCTCCATTGTCAAAGTTCTTGTCAGCCGCCATCAGCATGATCTCACGAACCCATTCGGGAGAAGCACACAGCACGACAACTGTCGGAAAGAGCATACATGAACTGCTCAACTGTATGCTGAATCGACTGCATTTAACATAATAATAATTTTGGAAAGTTCTAATGCGCCGGTGTCTAATGCACAAGGCATCAACCGATGGCGCACCAAAGCCAACCCGCAGTCAGGTCAACATCCAGAAGGTTAGTCCACAAGACAGAGAGGCAACCAACGGCGGATAAGTTAATATGATACAGAGGAGGCCCGATAGTCTAGTGGTTAGCGTGTTGGTCTGTGAAACCAGAGGAAGGGGTTCGAATCTCTACAGTGCAGATATTTGTTTCAAGGCTTCGGCTTTACTCGTGCTACAAAATGAGTACAATAACCGTCCACTGTCAGTGGGAAGATCAGGCGGCCAGAAAAAGGACTGGCCACCCGCCTTTATATGCCGAGGCTAAGAAAAGTGAAGTCGTTAACATTAACGCTAATACCTATGCTGCCTTTCGGGGCAGGTTTAAGGGACTACTCTTCTTCTTCTAACCTGATACAACGACTTTACTTCTCATGTCAATGAAACTCAGTGACTCCCTTCTTGGGTGTGAACTTAATTTTTTTCAGTTGTGAGCACAAATTATGCTACAGCTGACAGTTACCGCTCTGTAGGCTTAAATTTCATTCGTTAAGTTTATATATCATTTAGGCTAGCGTAGGGAGCGACTCTGAATAGTTTCTCTGAAGCGGCGCTATACAAATCTGCGATTAAAATATCTGCTCAGAAGCGAGTGTAGGCCTATGAGAAGCCAGAGTAAGATAAGTGGTAATCCAAAGTTGTCTTGAGGGTACGCCATTTTTGCCCTCCTTAATTGAAGGACTGTGAGATAAATTGCACTGCCACGCGAAAGGCGAAAACGAATCCATTCATTTGCCGAAGGAATTGAGAAAGACTGAAATGAAGAATCTCATCTTGGGGAAGGGAAGTTAAATTATACTGCATCTTAAGCATAAATAATTGCTGGATTTTAAGTAAGGTAGTTAAATTATTTCATTGCATGTATGTAAACGAACTGATTGGACGCATCACCACGACTTGTTCTTATTAAAACATTTTGAAATTGGCATATAATCTGTTGATAAGAGTAAGTGCTTGAGTAAAGTGCGCTGCAACATAATATCAATGTTTGTGACACGTAGCGGGCTCCAGTACTTACAGAGCGCAATAAAACATTTAGTTTGAATATGTAAGAAATCTACAGAGATTAAGAGAATTAGGTAAAGTGAACGAGACCGCTACATGGACCAATCACCGGGAACGCCCGAGAATCCATGCATAGTGCCCTGATGCGAGTGATGTAATGGATTTGATCACTCAAATCTGAACTATTTCAGCAAAGCAATGTGAAGTGGGCCCACAAATGCATGCAAGAACTAAATAATAACCCACTCAAGTCGAGCAAATAAATGCGCAGTTTCTATTCTATTCTATCTATTCTAAAAACTTCTATAGCGCCACTGTAATAATGCTCGAGGCATCAGTCGATGGTCGCTGCTAAACAAAATCATTGTCCGGGTCGAATGGATAAAAGTTATAAGTGATCTCTTCGCAAGAGCTAGAATCGTTTGAGGGTGGATTTAGACCTATTTTACATATATATATATTATACAATATCTACTGTATAATATTAAATCAACAAACAAATAAATATATATAAAATGTTGATATATCCGATCACACATATATTGTTCGGCACAGGCCGTCCAACAACAAACCATCGACGCCGGTCAGGTTGCTTCAGAAACTGGATATTACACTCGCCATTCCTGCCTTAGGTCCGATATATATTCCCAAATATTTATGCATATGTTATATATATATATATATATACAACTCTGCCACTGCCATACCCGGTTAGCGCCAGTCCTAAGCCTGGATAAAGAAGGAGGGCAATAACAACGGCCTTTGATGCCATAAGATGTCATTGAACATTGGACTACTACACACACATATTAAATATGGGCCAAGGTCTGTGAGGCATGGTGGTTTATGGTAAAGCGTTTGGTCAAAGATGATGCGGTTGCGGGTTCGACTACGTGTAGCGACCCTGGGCAAGTTGTTTGGGAACATTGTGCCTCTGTCCCAAGCAGTATAATTTGGTACCGGTCTAACCTGGGAAGTAAACGGCAACTCCTGCGATAGCACTGGGCCCGTGTCCAGGACCTTGCTATTCGTCCACTGCCGGCTTCAGGATCAAGAAAAGGAGATGAGCGCCTCCCCTACGTCTCACTTGTACGATACGGGACACACATTACTTTTTTACTCTTTATCCCTCTCTTATGTCTGATAAGATGAGCGCCTCCCCTACGTCTCACTTGTACGATACGGGACACACATTACTTTTTTACTCTTTATCCCTCTCTTATGTCTGATATATCTATCCAAATATATTTCTGCATATATTATGCAGACATATGTTTATTATAATTATATGTTCCAAGGTCTATGAGGCTGAGGCTTAAAGTTCGCTGTCTGACAGCATGTGTTGCTTCAGATGTAGCTTATACCAGTTCGCCATTATGTCTAAAGAGAATTCCGCGTGATTAACTATCCGTGAGTAAAACCGCCTAATTAGGACGTTATGGGGGAGCGTCTTATAGTGCGAGTGACAGAAAGCAAACGGAAATTAGACGTTTTAATGAGTCGAAGGCAACCATTTTGTTTCCATAATTGACATGCACTCAGTGCACTGCACACACCAGGTCACCACAACAATAGCACACCCGTCTATTGTCTTGGATGCACGAATGGTTTAATGGAAGAGAACTGGTAATGCTACGACATCTTGGATTCGAATTCCGCCCATATTTGTATTTCGCCTTTGAGCTATACTGTCATTAAGGAAAGTATGTCCTGTTGCTGAGTCTAATTTGTGGTGTCCGCGCTTCAGTAAAAGGATAGAGGCCACATGGCAACTAAGACTACTGTATTGTGTATTAGTATATTGTAAGCTCGAGATTTCTACAGCACCCAACGGAAGCTAAGTCGCGGGAACCAGTTTATTCGTAGGCGCTCAGTCAAAACAAAATCGAAAGGCAGGAAGTATTGTGTTCCAGGTCAAAATCCAAGAGGCAGGCAGACAGAAAGTCAGATGTCTGTGGTGGATAATATTTGGAATTGAACCGGAAAGTAAGATAAGGGGAAAAGGAATTATCCGGATAGGATTTGTGGAAGAGGAGTTTCCAGTTTTGATGGAAAGACCTGCGGAGAAATTGCAAACGATGAAGTGTTGGTGAGTTCGTATGATGTGTCAGATAACTGTATGCTGCATTATATCCACGTAATGCATCTGAAAATTTATACAGCGGATTTTACCACCTCAAAAATGCAAATTTCCTATTTAACTCTGAGCTCTCTAGAGCTTAACATCTCCTGTTGCTTTTCATTAGCTACGGACCATGAAGACAATTGCCAAATACTGTCCGATTATTAGAAATTGATTGATTACATCACAGCACTTTTTACAAACAACTTTATTTGTTGTTTTATTATTAATTTTTGCCCTGACAGCTTCTAATTTTCTTATGGTGAACGTTGGCGCTACCCAGATAGCACCAGCGTTTACCACTATAGGCAAACAGCCGATATTGGCACATGTCAAAGGCTATTGTCAAATAGATTAATAACCGAATACATTACATTGCTGTAATGTATTCGTGGATAGTAAATTGTAATGTAGACAGCACATACCGCGGCATCTATTAAAGCTCTGTTGCACGAGTCAAGAGGATTGGTAGATGTGTAATCACATTGCAATCTCTTCCGCACGTGTGACACATACTACTCTTCCTTAACGGCAAGCGCCTGTGGGCCTTTCCAAAGGTAGTGACCTCGTATACGTTGTTCTTTCTCCAATTCACAACACCCATCATATGCCTAAATTCTACCACGGTCTATTATCTCGTATTACATACAAATCATCACACTATACATTTGTTCGGTCGCTCCTTTCCCTATCCAAACAAACCTATTCAATTTTATTGTGTCTCTTTACGTGAAACTATTAATCTGGTAATCTTTATTAATAATAATACTAAGACAGTTTATAGAGCGCCATCGCTCGACTGAGGCCGAAAAACGAAGCTGTACGTGAGTTTTGTATAGTTATACGTTGACAGCAGCAACATGCAGCTCAACTGACAGCGTTGTATGCATTGTAAGAAAGATAAAACGTTGAATTAGCAAATCACAAAACGACAACAAGAATTATCATACTATTAGTATCCCTTTGAAGATTGTAATTGTATTTGTAATTTGAAATTTGTATAGCGCCTCTTCAAGATAAACTCATCAGTAGCGCTCTCTGTTTTAGCGGTCCTTTATTCCTTATACAGGGTGGGCCAAAAAAGTGAGAACATCTTGTAGCATACGAGTTATTTAAAAATATAATTCAATTAACTATATTGTTTCATGTAATTTTGTTTGCCAAGTATTTAGCTAATCAGAAATCATGTTCAATGTGTCCTCCTTGCTTCTCAACGAGTTTTTCTAAGCGTTGACGCCACTCGTTTATGCTTCTGTCAATAAAGCGCTGCCCCAGAATTATTGCCAACTAAGTTCTCGCCGAAGGTAGACTTTTTCTTGCAAAGCACCCCATATGGCATAATCTACTGGGTTTAAATCAGGACTGTTCGGTGGCCACATGTCTGGCTCGATGAAGTTAACATTCTCCTGACGAAGAAAGTTGATCGTATTTCTGGCTGTGTGAGATGGAGCTCCGTCTTGCTGTAATGTCCCGGAAATTGTCGAAATAAAGACGTCATATAGCTAAATAAGTAAGTAAGTAAATGAGTAAACAATTTAAGCTATTATGGATACAGTTAAACAAATTTTGATGTAATTATATTACTTTTCACGCGATGTTCTCACTTTTTTTTAGCCCACCCTGTATGTCTGTTTTAGAAAAACACTGTACCATGTTAGCTAAGCTGACTTTCAGTTACCATTCTTGATCCTTATTTCATTTTCCTATGATGGAACAGAATAAATGGTATGATACCTTTTTACCTTATGGCTGATACGTACCTCTTGAGTTGTTTTGAACCCCATTTAGGATGTCGTTCCAGTTGATTCTTTTGAAGTTGTGTTCGTCAAAGGGTTCCATGTTAAACGTGTAAGACTTGGCTCTTCCCTCCCTCATTGAACTGGCCCCCGACTGGCTCTGTGGATCGGATGACGACCAAAAGATGTTCTGCTCTAGGTTAAGACCATTTTGAAGGGCTTCTGAAGAGATGTTCTGCACAGGGTCAAGAACATTTCGAAGGGCTTCTACCAGCTTAGAGCAGTGCGAAAAACCGTGCACGTTACGCTCCTGAAGGTTCTCATGGTAGATGAAACTGAGATGGGTCCAGTTGTAAGGTTCGATTAGGTAGGTCGCAAAGAAATCAGACATCTTCTTGTAGGTTGCGGTGAATCGTGTGACTAACGGGAAATTAGTGCGATTGGAGAACTCCCCGGCCAGACCTCCGGGGGTGATGATAGGCAAGCCCCAGTGCTTCGAGTAACGCCCGACTGGAGACAGGGCGTACTTGCAGCAGGGACCATACAGAATGTTGACCATATTGCGGTAAAATAAATCCATGGCAATAATGGGTCCGTGAACATCGGAGCATTGCGTATCGTGATAGTTGATCTGGAGACTCACCGGATCATCCAATGTCCGTTCCGTCCACGTAAAATTCTGCATTGACTTCATCACGAGATCCGCCTCTGCCTGAACCGACATAAGACACGGACACGTGTCTATCGTTGCCGATACTGTGTGGTTCGGCAGCAGCACCCCGAAGCTCACGTTCAACCCTTCGACCAACCCTAACAAGCTGACCAACCCTAGGACCAACAGTGATATACAACGGGACCGCATGTTTGACATCGTCACGCAAAGTGACCATGCGTCTGGGACATGCAACACTTCACCCGGATGATTCGCCCTCTCTAAACAGCAGTAATCTGCAAACCCGGACAGCGTGGATGGACCCTTGGCTTATCTCGCCCAACATACAGCGTATTTAGCATCAGCCGCCTAAGTTTAACCGACTGAGATATAAACGACATACGCAAACAAGACTAACACGAACAAGGAGAATCAACGTGCAGTTGAAACCAAGCGAACTTTAATCGACCCTGTTAAATCATCAATAATATCACAAAACACACACACGCACACACGCACTTATATTTACATATATACACATGCACGTGTTGCATGGATGTATCTCACCAGCCAGCAGCTTGTTCGTTGCTATCCACATCCATTCGTTCAAAAGCCGAGTTTGAGCTTGCGTTGAACAGACAAGAAAAGAAAGGGTGTGAATATTTGGGCCTCGCGTGATTTTCTATCACACATCTGTTGAATAATAATCGGACGCCGCTAACAAGTGGAACAGAGGAAAGTGGTCGATTAGGTTGCTTCAATTAATTGCACTAGACATAGACAGCAACGTCTCATTACCTGTTTCTCAGAGTCTGCATGTAAACAGGGCCAATACAGGGCATTGTAATTCAACAAAAACATTCTGAGCTTTCCTCTCCGCTGGTTTGCTTTCTGGTTTTTTACAAGTGTTGTTTTAGAGTTCTTCTTTGCTTGTCTGCAGCATTTACTCAATTTTTAGCTTGTATTGCTTCCAGTCAGATGTTTTTATTTCACATTCCTCTTACACAATTCCTATCCGGATTTCTCTTCTTCCTCTTATCTATCTTACTGCTCCAATGTCAAACACCATCTTTCGTAGCCGTAGTTCTTAGTCTGACTGTCTGCATAATCACTGGATCTTGTCCTGGAACCGAATTTGACCCCACTTACCTATTGGTTTTTTCTTTCAGTGAGCGCTTGTGAATAAACTAGTCTACGCGATTTAGATTTCTTTGGTCGCTCTTGAAATTTTCGAGTTTACGAATACGATTCACATTTAGAAAATCTTGCAAGAAAAGCATACACTGACTGTGTACATATACGTATACGCATGACACCTATATATATGCGGACATACTTAGCGCATCTTGGCTAATATATATTATAGGCTTACACTATATGTATGTCAAGGCTATAATAAAGTCTTAAGCAACCGTCAGACGGCTATGATGTGTGTTTATGATGGAGGCCTGAGACACTGATGAATGCAGGCTGCAGGCGAAGTATATAACATCACAATCACAGCTTCCGCACAAGCAAATCTCATTCTTATATTTGCAAAAGAGATGAACAGATAACGCAGAGCATTAGGTCATAAACAATCAAGCAGTCAACAACACGCACAGCCTACGCATGTATAGGGTAGGCCTACTCCTTACTGTTGAAAGCCAGAACTTCGCATCTGAAGTAATATTATTAGTAACAGAACAGTTACAAGGGTACCTTCCATTTATTGTCCACTAATAGCGCTTGTGCACATAGTTACTTCTGCATTTATTAGGCACCACTATCGAATTATTTAGCATCAATCGATGGTGCTGAACAATTGTGAAGGAAGGACTTGTTCGAGGTCCCTACACAATGTTTGGCGTTCTGTCGCTTACAATCGGGTTAACTTCAATGCGTATAGGTCTGAGGGAAATATTTTTGAAGATTAATAGAAGTTTAATGTATCAAATCTGTTAACTCTTCTCGTTGCCATTGTAGAACTTACATATAAACTCGATGCACGTACAGACCTTGACGCTGTTCCTGCAGGTTGGCTCATTCCACCAGAGAACCGCGTCACCTGGAACCACTAACTCCATTTGACTGCAATGTTGGCTGCGACTCGGTGTCCCTTTTGGGCTTCTGTAGACATCACGAGTTGCCGGCGCCTGAAGCTAACTCGCTCATTTGAGCGATCAGGCGACTTAGAGTAGAAGCAAGGGATTTAGATCCTCGATCGCATCTAATCATGGCTAAACCGACAAAATAACAAAGTCCATCGCAACCCACTTGCTTTTGTGCCAGCCCTGTATGGCGACTAGGGCAAAAGGATTTCGTTTTGCAGAAGGAGGATCACTCAACGATGCGAAACAGAATAACAAGATTAGAGTTCAGTTTTATAAACGTATTCATGAATGAATGTGGGTATGTATATGCTATGTATGCACGTGTGTGTTGTGCGTGTATGTAAGCAAGTATGTATGTATGCACTTACGGATGGATGGATGTATGGATAGATAGATGCATGGGTGGAAGGAAGGAAGGATGGGAGATAAGCTACAGTAAGTTAAGATAAGGTAAGGTAACATAAGGTAAGGTAACATAAGGTAAGGTATGATAGTACGTCAAAATGGATCCAAAGATCATGTTGCCCATTTCATGGCAAATTGTACATGAACATACAAGACAATATAAAACACATAAAATAAAATATATACTAGTTAAAGCAAATTCTACGATTTGCATTCATGAGGTTGAGGATTTTTTCAGATATAGTCCGAACATAACGACAGTAAATTCCACATTAAGACAAAATTACTTGCTTCTTCAGCGTTATTTTTCGACTGCTGCGTAAACGCGCCTTGGTATCGGAAATTTGTATTACTTCAAATCGATGAGTCACCGGGTTGTTGACTTGTTTGTGACTTGTGAGTAGATTTATTTTCTGCGTTCTGGTTGCGACATTTACATGTATATGTTGTAGCGTTGAAGTATTATCTGGTTGTTGATTTGTTTGCTATTGTATTACGTTATAGCACAAATTTTAAGTATTATGCTTCATATTGGTCAGCTTTCGCGCACAATGTGAAGTCAGAGGGATCCGTTGTCTAGGCGGGAAACATGGTAAAAAGCCATCGCTGATGTCCAAAATGAGGCTGTAGCATGCCTAACAGAGGACTGCTAGAGGCCACAAGAAATATCCGAAATCTAGCGAAATGCGCCCTGAAAATATCAATACGAACGGACTAAATTCAAGAACAGAAACATATGAACAATAAACTGTAAATAAATAAACGGCTCTGGCAGCCACAATACGTCGTTGAACAGTGGAAACTATTTCTTGAGAAATCGCAAAATAACTTGGTAAAAGTCGTTTTTTTTCTCAGCTGGTTATCTGGGTTACAGATGTTGAGTATTTATGCTTGAATAATTTATGCATAGCGATTTATCTGCAGACCTTCAGATGAAAACAGGTTTATAAGTTCGGTTCGTTTGCTTTGCTGTACAGACTTCCTCTTTGTTATTTTTGTATATTCTTTAGCTTCGTCAATCAACGACATCTGGTCCAGTATTACACACAGAACAAAGGTCGTGCCATTTGCCTCGTGCACAGGCGTCGTAGAAAACCCACCGCGTGTGGGTTGTGTCTATATGTATGCATTTGTGTATGTCATTGAAGTTCCGATGAGGGCAAGGGGCAAAGGCAACAGAGAGTTTATACGTTGGTGTCTCCACTTCTCAGAAATCTTAGCCTGAGTTCGAAGAATCATTTGGCTTAAGCTCAGAAAATGATAACAACATACCAACGACAGCACACCTTTTAACCTTCCTCTTTGCTTTGGTACTAATTTTCCGGCCAACTAAGAATGGAAGGCTAGCGTGGAATTTCAAGGACGTTCACCCATCCAATTACTCACAATCCAAATTTTTTTAACTTCTCTGTATGCATGCCATCGTCGTATAACATCGGGGCTTATTTCAGAGATTTGTATCTCGGTCTAGCTCGATCCGCACACAGGGACCTTAAATGGTGTGACATTCATTTAAAATGGGCCGCGGTGGGGAAGGATCTCAACCGATAAATTCATTGAAAAATGAGCAGGGTCGAGGCCATACGGGCGAGGCCATTCGGTCGCTATAGAAAACCGCGCACATTTACATTTACATTTATCAGCAAAAGCTGAAAGCGAAAAGCTTCTTCCACTGATTCAAATTCCCAACTGAAAATACATTTTTGACATACATTTCTGCCGATGTCTTTTCCCACTACTGCCACCAATAAATCCACACTGCCACTTCTGAAAAGCATATGTTGATGTGTAGAATATAGCCACGATTCATTAGCCTTAGGCACAAATTTTGGAGTCACACCGTAAAACTAATGCCTGATGATATTAACCCATGTATAGATAGATAGACTTCCAGAGACAGGCTATGTAAACATGCTGCGGCCCATCAAATTGTGACGTTAAATGGATTCTGTCCAGAACTTCAGGCTGTTCTTCTAATAATATAGGTTTCAGCCTGTCACCACGGACCCCACGGTGGCGTTTGGACTGGAGTGGCTCTGGTCTCTCGAAACAAAAAATGTAGTCTAGAGTTGTAAATTAATTGAATACACATATATATATGTATATATATTCTATGTAATGAAACGCCTGATTGTTTCTATACGAATATACATACATACGTCACTGACGCATTAGTCATATTTCACAGTGAAAGTTTTTATATTTTATACATTATTTTTTATCAATCTTCAGATATAAAAGTAAAAATTATAATTAAGCCGTAAAAAATGTATTCTTACAAATCAGGAGCGCTGAAAAGAAAAGAAAAGAAAAACGAGAAGAAAATGAGAAAAAGGACAACAAAAGCTCTTTCAAATTGGATTCAATGAACCTAATAGATTTACCGATTTTAATGGGCTTACTGCAAAGAAGTCCCACCAAGCCCACCTGTAACAGAAGAAACTGTTGAAAACTATTCCGAAACAGAGAGACACGGAGCAGTTGAAAATGAAAATGAGGAACAGAATGTTACAGATGTTAAATCAGTGGAGAGGGAAGTGGAAATCAAGAAAGCAAAACTTTGGATTCGGGATATACAAATCATAGATTGTTGAAATGGAGTCAAATAATGTGGAGAGGAATAATGGTGGCCTTGACATTGGATGCATCACAACCGAGTTTTCTTTGCAAACAGAAATAGAAAAGTATGCTACCAATGGTAACATCCAATTGCCTAAAACATTCCCAAAATAAATTCAAGCATTCAAATGTTTCTAGAAGGTATTCTGAGATTTCGAAGCACCAATAGAGAACAACATGTGAGAGATTGGCTTGTTTGGAGTCAATGGAAACAGGCAATATATTTTTTCATGTCGATTATTTTGGCACAGTACTAGCACATCACCATCTAAGTCTGCACTGACATCAGTTGAAGGCTGGACAGCTATTGGAAAGTGGCGGAAGCTATGAAGTAGGAACCCAAAACATGATAAAAGCAAAAGCAGCAGGGAATGATACTTAGCTTGGCGAGAACTAGAGAGGTTCCTGTTGTCCGAAAGAGGAGTTGACACCATATAAGAAGCGTCAATCGAAACCGAGGCTGTAAAATGGTATACTACTTGAAAGCGCATCATCGATATTGCTCTCATCTTGGGACAATGTGGTTCGCCTTTTAATGGTTCGTCCCACCACGTTGGTAATTCGAACAATGGAAACTTTTTAGGAATTATAAAATTGCTCTCCAGGCGGGACCCCATCTTCCGGGAACATGTGCTGCGTGTACAGGAATTAGAGAAAAGGGGTGAGCGACTCCAAGTTCATTAAGGGCCAGGAAAACTCCTTTGTTAAGTAAACAAGCTTATTATGTTTTTTGAAAGCATGAACATATTCTTTATTTGTGGCCAAGTGACAGTGGATGTGGCTGGGTCCCCAGGTTTTCTTTTAATTGAGGCTTCATACTTCCATCTGAACTTCTGTTTGAATGAAGGCGCACACTGACGGGAGACAGTATATACTGTTGTCTAACAAATATTGCATTGTAGTATAACAATTTACATATGTGGCACTGTAGACTTTTTATTATAATTGGTTTTGGGACGATCTCTATGTCCCTCAAATCTCGATGGTACGTTCTCTGGAGTAAATAATCTGTGTGCACAACCAAACTCTGTGTATTCCAATCCCGCTTGGACAGAAACTCCTGTTCCACTATCGCCACCTCTTGAATCACCAATAAAACAGCACTTCGACTTTGTATAAACTGAGGCGAATAAAATGGAGTCACTTTATTACTTCATGCTCTTGAAGTCACCACTTGTTCTTCTTGTTCTGCTTGTTCTTGTTCTCCTTCTTCTTGTTCTTGTACTTCTTCTTTTTCTTCCGGCCGACCCAACAAGGTCGAGTCGCAACACACATACTTATATACATGCTTACACAAACGCACGTACGTACATACACACAAACATGCACACATACATACACGCATACATACGTACGTACGCACGCACATACGCATGTACGTACCTGGACATATGCATGCCAATACTTGAATAACGAAGGCTATTATATGGGATTGTCGGATATCCATTAGCTGTCAATGAGTATTTTCTGTTGGTTATGCATTTCCAGTTAGCCATTGCTTTTCTACGCATCATCCTCCAGTGGAAAAGCGGAAGAGTGGAAAAGGAGACATCGCAGGCTGCCGAAGACTGCCGTGTGACCTCTTTCCACTGCATATAAGATCAGTTGCTATCACACGACGATACCTGAACAATTGTATCAGTCTGATTGGAAATGAATCACTTCTCCTAAAATTCCTCTCTTCTACAGTATCTCTATCTCTTCTGCTCTTACTCTTCTTGTCTCTTTCTCTCTCACTCTCTGTACTGAAAGAAAGATTGTTCGTGAGTCCTGCGCCACTAAGGATCGCCAGCGAATAAAAATCTCCTTTCAGGATATGGTGGCGAGCGGTGCTATTGATCAGTGGCTTAACTCTTCGGGGGACTTTAGGCCTTTAAGAGCACGCAGGGTTCGTGAATGGATCAGTCCGACCGTACAGAGACATAACGACGATTAGTTCTTTCACACGTCTATTACAAATATGTACACCGTATATACAGCAAATTCAGCAAAGTCCGAGTCTTTGATTCGCATCGGCCTATTAATCTAGCGAGGTCCGTATAAGAGATACAGTTTTGTTATCTCTCTCTCTCTCTCTCTCTCTCTCTCTCTCTCTCTCTCTCTCTCTCTCTCTCTCTCTCTCTCTCAGTCTCTCTCTCTCTTTCTCTCTCGTCCTGTTCGCCCCGCGTTAATGATGGCCTCCCCTAACTGTTCCCCAGTGTTCCGTACAAATTAATTACACAAACACATAAGCTCAATTATCCGACATAATACGATCTACAATATGCAAAAACCTAAAATCCTCAATGTTTTCCAAATTTTCACTACACTATCCCTTCCTTCCTCTGTCACCGAAGTAAGTAAGTATGTATGTAAGTAATACATTTGTTAACACGCCGTATGTCCATCGACTGAGGAATCTTAGACGTGGATGGGAAGACCGAAGAGCCAACGGTTAGTCGCATTTAACATTTTAACAGTAAACGACACAGTTTCAAATTTTACTCCAAGAATTTGTCAAACTTAGCCTAGCTTCGAAGAAAATTTTTGACAGCATTCCATTTCCATCTTTAAACTAGTAAATGACCCACATAGTCAACGAATTAAAAACTACTCACTAGGTTCATTTTTCGTCCCAAACACGTGAACCACATCACGTAAACCAGAAAACCTGAATAGCAGAAAGGATTTTGACCAGCGAGATCTTGGACTGAACGATGCAAGGAGGAATGCTGAAGACCAGAAGTCTTGCCATCACATCGCAGATACATAGACATAGACACATAGCTTACATATACGGAGAGACAGACACAGTCAAAGACAATAACAGATAGAGGGAAACAAACTATGATTACATTATGTCTGAAAGTGGCATTGCTATATAATTACATCCATGTGACCTTGGAACTAGGTTGGGTTAGAGTTCAAAAAGCCACAGTGACATTTTAAAGTTTTGTACCAAGGAATTGCAATTGTTTTGATTTTATAAGCCGAACACTTTGGTGACATTGCGAATTAGATTACAGTTAACATTCAATCGACAATGATTTGTTCAATTTAAGATTTACTCAGCAAAGAAAATAACAATAAAAGAATTAAATTGTCTAGACCGCATCGCAAACATTCTGAAGAAAGAAGCATCTGCAGAAAAAAATTTGCTCATGTTGCGCAAATTTAGCCTATGACATAACTTTAATATCGCGTTGCATGTACTCTAACGATGTTGCAAGAGAGTTCTTTTTGGCAGCAAAACGAAGACTACTGCAGTGAAGACTTGTGTCTTCAAAAAGCCACTGGACGTTGATCCTCATTTAATTTTGGAAAATGAGCTCACAGCTAGAAAATTCATCTAATAATTGACCGTTTTACATGATTCCAACAACACACCAATGATCCCATTGAGAACAGCTTTCAAACTTTTTTGACATTATTTAGCTCTTATAGGTATGCTGTTGGAATGTTTCTTTGCACTTCGCATGAATTGTAGAAATCAACATTAGGCGTATATGGAGTTAGAGTCATTTCAACCTAACTGTGGGTGAATCTGTGTAATAGTAAAACGTCAACTCACGCCTATATAATAGATAAGCAAACTACGAATAATAATTTGTTGTACTCATATAGTGCTTCTTATAGTTTCAGAATCTGAATGCAATAATGTATGGCAGAACGAAATACAATAATAATAGTTCAATATTTAGACGGGCTAATCATAGGGGCATTCATATTGAAACAAAGAAAAAAGACGCTCCTTAATTTATAAGAATAGACACTTGTATAAGTCCATTGAACAGGAAATCCCATCCATCCCTCTTTGAAGTCCTTCAGATATTGAAACATCGATGCTCCTGTGGTATGAATTAGAAATAGTTTAAATTTAACGGTATCATATGCGTATTTAATTTCATGCGATGTTTGCGTTCTTTTGTGCTCTTTGAGTTAGCATCTGGTAAGTTTGACATCTACATGAGGGTCAGCTTTCGAGTGATGGATTGAGAGCACACGTGACATTTGCTCAGTGGTTCGGAGCACTCCTTGCAGCAGCTGTGGCCACAAAGGAAGACGACGTTTCGAGCCCTCGTTTCGCAGAGTGGACAGTTGACTGAGTCAGAGGCCATTTTGCTTCGGCGAGCGGCTTCTGGCGCAGGCATGTTGTTCGAGACTGGTTCCTTGCGTGGCCTGAGTAAAGGCTCAGCTGGATCGGATAATAAAATGACCACACAGTGAATTATTTCTAAGCTAAGATCATTATGTAGTAATGTAATATAATGCCATTTAAAGTTGCACAAAAATGACAGAGGCCGAGGCAAGATACACAGGCCTATACATGTATGGAATCATGGCTGGTTGGACGCTATACTACGCTTACATACATCACAATGCAGATCGTAGTAGTTAAGCAAGGATAATAGTATGTAAGCTTTTGGAAAGGTTATATTCGATATATACATTCGCTTATATGTTTGTGTAGTCAATCCATTTTAAACAGCGAACAAATCACGTGAAAGAGACGGTACATATCTAGAGAGTAAGCCTAAATCCTACAAAGTAGGATGCATGGTCTTGCCATTCAAAACTCATTCAGCGGACCCGTGCCAGCGGTGTCGTTTTCCAATCGATCGACCGTGGATGGTCGCTGAATACGAGGGTCCAACAATACTCCCCTAGTGTACAGCAATGTATGTAAAACGACGATTTATACAGAGAGCTACTTAAAAGGCCCAATAACCACCAGTTAGTCCGGGGCACGAAGCGCTTGACAGACTTGCAGTTTTTAGCCGAACGTGGTGTGCAGTTGTTCTCACACTTAAAGACAAGTTGTCCAAGACAAAATTTGAACTTCATGCCCTCGCCATTAAAGCACGTGTAGATTATTGGCAGCACTAGCGTGATATGGTCAAATGTTTTTATTCTGTTGGCTAAAACAGTCCATTAAGGAACTGCCATGAACGAGAAGCGTTAGCGAGTCAATTTTCTTAGTCTTGATAGGTGAGGACGAGTTCCCAGTCCTCTCTCTCTCCAAATCAACTTCCAACTGGCAGCGCACAGCTATGCACTTAGTTTACAGTAGATATTTTGGGCTCTAGTGGAACCGAAATGTTGAGAAATTGCTGCTCTGGCGGGGATTTGAATCCGAGGCCTCCAAAATTACTGTAAAGCACGCTAACTACTAGATTATTCCCCTTTCCATCAACAAAATAGTCATAAAGCCCGCGAAATTGTATTAATCTCAATGTTAGCTTTAGAGAGCCATTACAGAAACTCTGACAAGAGAAGGTTTTTCAAGTAAGTGATATTTTAAGCCCAGATAAATGCCAACCACTAAATTACCAAAGATATCGGGCTGAGGGTATCAGTTAAAGAATGGACGTACCTTTACTACGGACTTTCTCCTGGATTTTCTCGTGACAACTGAAGCATGTCTTCATACGTCCGCTGCACTCTGTGCAAGTGACCTTATGACCACAGGGATAAAAGGTGACATCAGAATCTGCCGTCAAGCACATCATGCACTTAGGAGTGGTAGGCTTTGGCGAAGGTGCCACCGACGCGTTTACTGGTCGAGGGTCCTGACGGGGTTTCGGAAGCACCCTGAAAAGTAATCGTCAGTTATCTATCGATTCTGGCTGAATAACTGAATAATTCATTGGCTGACCGATCGACGACCGATCGACCGACTGACTGACTGCCTGACTGATTAACTAACTGGCCGATTTATTGGCTGACTGGCAGACTGACTGACCGACTGATAGTTGGCAGATTGACTGAATGAATGATCGACTGACTGACTTACAGATTTACTTATTGATTGACTCAATGACTGATTGCCACGTTCGTGTGAATTAGCATGCGTTGCATTGTTTACGATTAGGCCCGTCTGAATGGAAAGCTAATAATTTATTTATAGATTACTTGACGTATCGCTTTAGTATCTGTTTGAGGTCGTTATCACTAATCATGCTGTCGACTGATTTTCCACTGTGATTCATTTTGTCCATCTGAGCTCCGTTCTGCAGCAAGAAGCAGCAGATGGCAGTCCATCCTCTGTGGTTCTGCAGGGACGATGGAAGCTCCGAACAGATCTAAAGTAGCACATATTTCTTCAGTTACCACTAATTTACCAAACAATTAGCAACCAAATATTACTAAATATGCCGACAGTAGAGTTGCTAAATCTTTTGTAAAACAATAGATGACCGGAAAAGAGAAAACGCACAAACAAATGAACGAATGTCCGAAGGAACTATTAAATAAGAAATAAAAGAATAAATAAAAAGGATAACGAGCAAAGAAGAATAATGGACAAGAAAAACGCCAATGAATGCAAATGTCGTATATCTGACAAATGCACATTGTTTAGCCGGTGCTATTGTGGAAACGACATGAGACTTTTGCTACCTTTGAGATGGCTGGAGCTTCGTTCATGTCCTTGGGTTTCTTGGCGTCGAGAACCACGTTGAGAATGGCGTAGACGAGCATTCCATCAGACACCGATGGAGCAGCCATTCGGATAGAGTTGGCTGCCAGGTGCAAAGCCGTATCACCGTCTTTATCTTCAGCATTAATGTCCGCACCTAAAAATAACGAGTTGCGTTATAGGATCATGCGATATGACGAAATGACCTGATGCGGTAGAAACAAGACCTGCAAATCGAAGATACGTGTGAAGTCATAGTGAACAAGTTATCAGTGGTGAGACCAAGAGTTTTAAATTTGTCTGATAACGGGGTTTTGGCCTTTGCAAGGTCAACAGATGGATATGAGGAGAAAGACTGCATACGCTGGTGCGCTGTGAAATAATTGGCTCGAACTTGTCAGAGTTGATTGGAAGATCATTAAAGCAGAACCAAACGCGGGCTCTCGCGCATTCGTAGAACTCAACAATGCATGGCATAAATGAGTTTTATTAATTCAACAATGCATGGCATAAATGAGTTTTATTAATTTGACAGCACGTGCTTAGTGGAATAAGACTACGATGATGCAGGTGACTACAATGACGAAGACCATGAGAAAAAACATGACCATAAATTCTTTACGCCTGATTTGTTCGATGTGGTTACCTTTGCTGACAAGGAGTTCGATCATCGACGAACGGCCCTGGTTGACAGCGAGCAACAGAGGAGTGAAACTCTCGGCGTTCTTCATGTTCATGTTCGCTTTTCCCTGTGAAAAGTGTCTTTGATTTAAAAAAAACAACAATTGAAATTCCGTTATGTAACTCTTGGTACGTGCGCTGGCAGCTGACATAGTAAAGCAAGCTAAAAGTAACTCGCTACTTACGATGCTGTATAATTTGTCGTGAATACATTACACTACAAAATGAACCAATTGCAAAGAAATTCACAGACCTGTATAACGCGAGTTTTTAATATCATTATTCTGATCTGATGTCATACTGATTCGAAAAATCCTGGATGTAGGTCTGTTTGTATGTATATATAAGTATGTATATGTATGTATGTATGTAAGTAAGTAACTATGTATGCATGCATGCATGTATGCTTGTATGTATGTATGTAAATATATGTATGTTTGTGTGCATGCATCAATGCATGTAGCAAGACACTTAAAACAGAGCCTATTAGTACCTCATAATAGTGCTAATACTATTACATATAACAAAACTCAACTGTCTTTACTGAATCGCTACTTGTTTAACGATGGTGTGGTGGCCAATATCACACAGTACTTAGTTAATCATTTCAGGAGACTTCTAAAAAGCGTCAAATAAATGTTCTGCTGAGGAATGAGCTGACCATGCTGATGAGGACTTCTGCTGCGCCTTTGTATCCGTTGATGGTTGCGATGTGAAGAGCGGCGAATCCATCTGACTTGGCGACATTCACGAGAGTCGGTGCTTTCTGAATCACCTTCCTTAGCGCACTAAGAAAGCGAAAGCAGAAAATGCGTCGTCATGGTAACGCATCAAAGTAGTAGGCAGCAACATGATATCATCTACAGCCGGCTAATTATTCATTTTAAAATAGGCCCAGCCACCCAATAAGAATACAGATTGTCATCAAACTCACTAATTATTATCACAATAAGCATAAAATTATAATCTTTATAATTATACTTAACTGTCACTACTACTACTACTACTACAAATAATAATAATAATAATAATTATTATAATAATTATAATTATTATATTGTTACTCGATGTAGGTATGATCTATCAGAATTTTAAAAAAATCGGAGAAAATGACTCAATAATAGTAAAAATAATCTAAATAATCTATATGGTGATAGCCCTAGATGCGTGCGTGCATGGTCCATGGCCCATTTGGTGCACTTAGAAAATGCAGCATACAACACCGACGCCATTTCGCGAATAATATGAGAACAAGAAGACTGTAGGTAACGGGTAGCAGCATAGTATTTTCCTCAGAATGATCTTTTTGCCAAACTAGCGCGCAGATGATCTATGCGGGATAGGCTTGTAAAAATAATGATCATCGCTGACGTGTTTAGCCATTTCGGAGATAATTTTTTATCTCTGGACATTTTTAAACCTCATCGGATATTAGTTAATTTGGATGAAAGCAAACAAATTAAAAAAATAATAATGACACCAACAACAGCAATAATAACGGATGATTTTACGTGGCTGCCTGCACTGTTGATGTGAATTCATCAAATAGAGCGATTCAGTAGTCTGGTAAATAAATGAATAAATAAATAAATAAAATAGTAATAAGCAAAAGGAGGAGAAGAGCAGAACTGACTTGACGTTGTTCTTGATGGTTGCCATGTGGATGACGTTGAAATCTTTTGCGTCCTTCAGTTTAAGGTCTGCCTTAGGGTGATTGATCAGCGCGTCCTGTATTGAGACATCTGGCCTCTCCACTGCTAGATGCAGAGCTGTATCTCCATCCTTATCCTTTGTTATGAAAACAAGGTCGGATAAAGTACATGAAATAAGGTAGGTCAGGAGAGGGTCTGGGAAAAGAAGGTAAGGTCAGCTAAGGTTATACAGGAACAAGTTGGATCAGAGAGCATGAGATGAGATAAGACAGGGTAAGGTAAAGATGAGTTGAGGTACTGATTACGCTCTGATTACCCACTGATTACGCTCGCTCATCCATCACCGAACAAAACCAGAACCTTAGAGACAACTAAGGAGACAACGGATAATTGTACTCTCCCACTCCCAATCTGTATGTAAAGAAGGCGCACATATCTCCTCATAGGACGGGGGCAGAGAACGGATGAATCTCACAGTTCTGGTCTTGGGTCCAGCGCATCACGTTGTTTGTACCTCTCAGCCGATGCGGGTACCAAACTCCGCCATTTTGTGACAGAGGCATTACACAGAAACAACCTGTCAAAAGTCGTTATGGAGTTGTAAATCGAATCCGTTTTGGCCGCCTCTTCACATTACACGCTCGAACAGTCAATATCTAACTGCCCTTCCGGCTGCGTATCACTTTCACACTGATATATGACTGCAGGGCTTTAAAAAATTACTAATTTTCGTAATACTCCTCCTCCTACACCTGCTATTACTAATACTATTGTTACTAATAATAATAATAATAATAACAACAAGATTTTCTACTCCTAACCTATATTTTTCGTTTCTGGGGACCATTTCTACCTCGGGTAAAAAATAATGTATAACTTGTACATATGTACGTTCGTACGAGCGTAGGGTCTACTTGTGCATACGTTAGTACATACATATACATAACTGATATACAATTTGACAATTGACAATGCAACAACTTACCTGCAAGTTCACGTCAGCATTGTACTTTAGAAGCACCTGCAGACATCTGGGGAATTGTTTAATGACCGCCAACTGAAGGCAGGTTCTCTTGTCATTATTGGGAACGTTCACCAGGTTTGGCTTATGTTTCGCCAATACCTCCAGAACTTCTGGTTGTCCTCTGTAAAAGTCATTGCCCACATAATCAGCAGCAGCAGCAACATCATCGTCATCGTCACTGACGTCGTCGTCTTCAATATCTTCGTTACCAGCAGCAGCATCTTCAACGTTGTCACCGTCGTCATCTTCATCAACAGGTCTAAAGTGCTTAGAAGGCGCCATATAAATGCTTAGTTACATTATACTGGTAATTTCACTACCGTAATTGATGGTATCTTAACATATCTAGAGACAAAGGCAGAAATCAAGACACTGCGGACACCGAATTGAACTTAGTGAGCGTGATTGCATAGTCACTAAGTTGTGATGAAATCATCAAATTTTCGACCTTCCCGAGGGCGTCTGTATTACATGCTCCCATGTTTGGTGCGCGTGCTAGACTTTGGTCTGACGTTGGCGGAAGTGCCCAGACATGCTATTCCTCACTCTGCTGGTTTGAAATAATTTGAGGCAGACGATGATTTGTCGTTTTAGAGTTTGTGTTATGTGTGCTCATAGGACAGTAAAATGTAAGATTGGTTTAAGTTGCATAGTGTGTTTATTTTTTCCTAAAAATACATTTTATACTGTGTGCGTGTGTGTGTGTGTGTGGAATTTTCAGTGTTGGCCATAGAAGTAACTATCGCGTTTGAACTTTTATGAGTAAATACTCTAAAGAAAATCGAGACGACGCTATGTCTTTCTTCGAGTGGTCGTTACGATTAGGACTTTGAAGAGTTGTCGACTGAGATGATAAAGAAGAATATGAAAGAGAAAAACAGTCACTGAGATGATAAGGCGATCAGATGAGTCGATTGCTAAGTGGACTTTTGATCAGTTTGCACTTTAGAAGCAGTTATTATGACACATGTTACTAGCTACCCAATGGTGGCAAAGTGTAGGACATTGTCTCCATTGTTGTCCTCTATGTCAAGGCGGGCACCAGCATTGACCAGAGCAATAACCACTTGCAGATGCCCTTGGTGGGCGGCCACCTGCAACGCTGTCATGTCCTTGACCTTGAAATCCACCTGCAGTAATAAAGGACAATGTCAAAAGGTTATTGTTCCGAAATAACTGCTATTATGCAATGGCATCTGAATATTCTCTACATGATTTCGAATTACACCTATGGCACAAAGCTCGTGTCATACGTGTAATTCTTATTTCAATACTGTCACTAATATCAGATTTTAATCCAATTAAATACTCGGCATACTTAATTGAATTAGTTGATCAACATTGTTAATAGGCCGAATTAACGAGACATCTAGTTTGGGTTTGGAATATAGTTAGGCACTATATAACAGCCAAATAAAGTAGGAGGCACATAACAAATGGGATTGAGTTGTAAATAGGTCTGAATTTCCACCTTATTGTAAGAGGAAAGATGTTACAAAGATGTTACAAAGATGGACTAAGCTGCTGAAATACGAACATCTGTTGTCAATCCACTATACTTCCCTCAGATTGGCCCTTGACATTTTGAGTCTGGTATTCCTTCCTACGTGGTTGTCATTACCTGACCCGGGTGGTTCTTAATGATGGATCGAACTGCGTCAAGGTTCCCCTCGGCTGCCACCTTGACCAGACTCTCTGGTCCGAGCTTTTGACCTGCGGCCCCCTCAAGCATCGCTTTTAGAAAGAGACCGAGGAAAGCAGCGCCAAGATCTACAAAGAGACCAAGGGATTCTGACCAACTGATTTTAGCTTCCATAAATGGAGTATTCTACATCGTAGGAAATATTAATCTGTTCTGACCTAACTCAGCACTTCTATCCGAGGTTTCTGAGAAACTTGGTTAATGTAATGTTTTCTATAACCACTACAGTATATATATATAAGCAGAAGAAGAACGGGAAGAAGAAGATGATGACGAAGAAGAAGAAGAAGAAGAAGAAGAAGAAGAAGAAGAAGAGGAGGAGGAAGAGGAAAAAGGAGAAGAATAAGAATAAGAAGAAATAGAAGTATTTTTTAGAAAATAGCAAAAAGATGGAGAAAAGTGGTACATATGAAAAAACAAGGTAGACCGACTATTTGTGTTCTCCAAAGCAAAATAAAAAAATTTAAGACGAAGAAAGTTAGGAAACATCATGAGAATAAGGCAAAACACTTGGTAAAGGATACAGATACAACGAAGAACCCGTGTTCGCCGATGCATAGAGTAACACAGTGATAACTACATAACGATGAGCGACGAAGTGTTTTAGTCCAAAGAAACAAGACGATAACGAGAACTATGAAGACATATAGTGGCAACAGGATACAGTGCAAGAAATTGCTAAAACCCACTTGATACTTCATCGCCGTCGTCACCATCATTATCGTTATCATTGTCATCGTCGTCATCGTCGTCCTCCATGTCCCCGGATCTCTGGCTGTGCAGAGTGAAGGCTTCTGGGTTGAAGATCCATTTGCGTCCATTGACGACGACCTTGACGTCTCCGTCTGAGTCCATACCAAGGACCTCCGCCTCCATGCCAAGACACTGGGAGAAGAACAAGACAACGATGAATCAGTGAAGGTCAATATGAGAACAGAAACAGGAATTAGATGAACAAAAATAACAAAGAGAGAGAAGGAGAAGAGGAAGAAAGCGATGACGACGACAATTAAGAAGAATCAAAAAGGAGGTGATGATGATGTTGATGATAATAATAATAATAATGATGATGATGATGACGACGACAATGAAAAAGGAACTTTATGTGAAATAAAAATAGGAGGAACGATGACCGAATAATGTTGAAAACTCAAACAACCAATTATAGGATTATTATTTTGAAAGTTTATTGCATATTTAAAGAAATAATTAAACATATGAACTGTGACGATTTGATTCATTTACCGATTTCATTTGATCGTTCCATCCTCCGTGATCTTGTTGGAGACGAGCAACTGTCTGCTGATCATTGGAAATCATTACAACATCACCCTTGCGGAAAGTCTGAGCCTGAACGAATTTAAATTATTCACAGTAATGCATACTTTTATATTAAACGACAGTAAAAAGTAATACTAACTACGCTACTTGAATGAATGAATAAACGATTGAATGAATGCTAGCTGAATACAAAGAGTATATATTCTGCCTTTATTTTCATGTGCCAGTCTGTATGTCTGTCTTTGTGGTTGATTGTCATTCAGTATGTCTTCCTTTGTGGCTTGCATCTACATTTGATTGCTATGTTATTTAATTGTTGTGTGTTTGTTCATGCCTATGATTCCTCTCTCAGCCGATGGACATATGGCGTGTTAACAAATGCATTATTTATTTTCTTTTAGTTACTGATAATTTCAATTTGATTCAGTGGTGAAGGTTGTCAAACTGTGCTAAGATATTTAATCGTTAGTTATAGTAACAATAGTTAATTTTGCGCCACTTATCATGAATTTTGTATCAGAGTTTACCTTCTTCAGATGGGAAGTTAGCATACGGAAGACTCTATCGGTTCCTGGAAATTGGACGTGAACCAATTGACTTTCTTCGTCTACGATCAACTTTCCAACTTTTCCAATAAACTTTTTTTGAATAAAAAAAATACAGCACAATTAATAACTTCATCGCTGGGCAATAGTGGCTTTTTAAGAACCGCAATATATTATTATTGCAGTTGCCACTTTCATCTGAATAAACAATTTCAACATGTTTACCCGCCGTAGTTTTACGGTATGCGGACTGATCATCAAAGGACGATTCATCAAAGGACTGTTCATCAAGGACTATTCATCAAGGGACTGTTCATCAAGGACTATTCATCAAAGGACTATTCATCAAGAGGATTGTTCATCAGGAGGACGGTTCATCAAAGGATGATTCATCGAAGGACGATTCATCGAAGGACGATTCATCAAAGGACGGTTCATCAAAGGATGATTCATCAAAGGACGATTCATCAAAGGACGATTCATCAAAGGACGATTCGTCAAAGGACGATTCATCAAAGGACGATTCATCAGAGCTGAGTTGAAACCTTTCACTTAGTGAATGGAATTTGTTTGCTTTTGGCTTCAGTTGGGTTGCTTTGTTTCATGTTAGATGTTGTTCATCAAAGGTTTAAAAAAATAAAAAAATTATTACATAATTACATTATTACATTATTACATAAAAAATTATTAGATCAAGTGTATGTTTTCTCGTTACATTTCATTAAAATTATTTAAAAATATTTGATGAAACAATAATTTCAAATAATAGTAAATAAATAAGTTTTGATGAACAATCCTCTTGATGAACAGCCATTTGATGAACCGTCCTCCTGATGAACAATCCTCTTGATGAATAGTCCTTTGATGAATAGTCCATTGATGAACAGTCCTTTGATGAATAGTCCTTGATGAACAGTCCTTTGATGAATAGCCCTTGATGAACAGTCCTAGAATCCAGTAAATACAGTGCAATACAATATATTACATTTAAACAATAAATCCCAATACAGTACAACATAATGCAATAAAATACAACATAATGCAATAAAATACAACATAATGCAATAAAATACAACATAATGCAATAAAATACAACATAATGCAATAAAATACAACTCACAGTACATTGCAGTAGAATACAAATACAATACAGTATAATGCCATACAATAAATAAAATACAAGACAATGAACGCAATTCAACACAATACAATAGATTAAAGACAAGTGCAGCTATACCTGTGACATTTGAACTTTTTCAGCATCCGACATCTGACTTTCGTTAAGCTTAACTCGGTCTCCAGAAGAGAAAGCACAAGCAGCATAGTCGGCTGAAAAAAAATGCAAGAAAACGTCTGAAACTTGTGCTTCAATGGAACACACATTTCCATAACTTATTATTATTGTTGTTGTTGTTGTTGTTGCTGCTGCTGCTGTTGTTGTTGTTGTTATTATAATAATAATTATTATTTTTTTGCCCCGAGGTATTTATGATCCCTCAGAGAGCTGAAAAATTATCCGGAGTAAAAAATTGTATTCTGGGATGGCTAATCTTCGTTGATGTCAGACTCCTCAAAAGTGCCCTGGAAGGCAATCAAATTAAAACGTTGAATTGTGCAGGCAACACGTTATTATTATTATTATTATTATTGTTGTTGTTGTTGTTGTTGTACCCGAGGTAGATTTGATCCCTCTAATTCTTAAAATATGTCCGGTGAAAATTAAACCACATCTGGAACGGCTATATCTCGTCAAGTTCTGACCAAGCAAAAGTGCCACGGAAGACAAAGGCTTTGAAGCATTGCAACATGCGACTGCAATATGTTGGAAGAGGTAGCTATAGTTCCTATATGGTCTCCAGAAGTTTGAGATAGGCAGCGCTCAAAGTTAGTAAAGAAACTGAGCTCAGAGCTCAAGAGTCCCGAATGCAAACAATATAGAAAGTGGTATGTCGAGAGGAGTTGATTGCATTTTGGTATTGTTTGCTATTTTTATACCGCCAGATCCACTGCTCTCCCACCAGTATACAGCAGTTGCGAAGGCCAACAGCAATTCAACTTCGTTGTCCAATCGCAAACAACAGGTCGTTATTGGGAGGGCAAAGAACCAGTCACATGCGTGTGAAAAAACCAGTCACATGCCTGTGAAAAAACCAGTCACATGCGTGTGAAAGAAACAGTCACATTCGTGTGGTAACGAATTCAAACACAGGAGTTCTATCTCTCTTTTCAAATTATATTTGTTTCTAAACCTTCTTTGCTGTTTTAGAAAGCAGGCGCTTTTTCTACACTGAACTGAGAGTGATCTGGATTGTTCAGTCATAGTGGCAGTGTAGCACAAGGAACTTTAAATGTGACACTACATTCTTAGATATTAGTGTTTCTTAAAACTATAGACGGTTTCAAAAGTATGATAAGTCAGGCTAACAGGGAGCATGATCAGACTTTAATACTGTTGCGCCGTTATGATTACATGCATGATATAGTAAACAGGACCTATCGTGTGACGTGTAGGCATATACTATGACAAAGTCATATTCCTTGAGTCATATTGTGGGAGACATCAATAACAGAAATTAGATTAAAATTAAATATGCGAGAGTAAGGCAAAGGTAACACTGGCGGAATAAGAGTATTACACAATTGCATGTGTGACAGTCATGTCTAATACATTATGTTTTGCCCGACATGATGTGAAACGATATTGTCGCCTAAAATGTGTAAATCGAAGTATTAAGCAAGTTATGAGTGCTCTTCTCTGATATTATCTCTAAAAAAAATCATCTGATCATCTGTGGGATGCATGCAGTGGTGTTGTGGCATGGTCGGTGCCTCGTAAGTGGAGGGTCGCGGGTTCGAATCTGCCTCAAGCCAATGCGTAGCGACCTTGGACAATTTGCTCACCCACAATTGCCTGTGAGGAAAGCAACGGGAAACCACCTCACTCATCTCCGGGTGGCATAAAACCAATGGATCTGCCTTCGGGCAGAGAACTCATCATCATCGTCGTCATCTGGTTATATATTTAACTCCGCCGTTGCCGTACTCGGGTAGCGCCAGTCCCAAGCCTGGATAAGGGAGGAGGGCGACGTCAACGGCCTTTGATGCCATAAGATGTCGTTAAACATTGGAACTACTACCTGATTATATATTAGGTAATAATTATAGCCTACATATAAATTTAAAAATCCTAGAACAATTAAAACCCTTTCACGATGATTGACAGCCTTTAGCTGGATGTTGGTAGTTAACTCTACTGCTTACTAGGTGACAAAATTACTTGATAAGCAGGCTCATTATATATTAAGTGCCTTTAAAAACAGGTTGGATGCTATTCTTATCCGCAGTGCCACTGCTGCCCTACTTCCCCCTTAGAGGTTATTAGATGCGGTGAGCCAAACGACACTTGCCTAAGCAGGCTAAGTGGTCGACGTAGTAAATCTCCCCTGGAGCGACCTTGACACATTTGATTTCAACTTTTCCATCGTGACCTCTACGGTAGTCATTTGCACCTCCACAATCCCACTTCACCTTGACCCAGCTCCTCCATGTAGTGCCTTCACTTGAACCACCTACGGACTGCACCACACCCTGCTTTTCAGCTCCACCTATAACAGACAAGATAAACAGATTATATTAACTGTGTTAAAAAGAAATATGTTAAACTGTGTTAAACAGTGTATTAAACAGAACTATGTTTAGCTGAAAAGCGATTTGAGTCGCGGAAATGGCTGGAGGGGCCACGAACACATCCAAGGGCGAGGTAAAAGGTTCCAGGATTTGAAGCTGGGTGGGGAAGGCTGTGCCACTCGGGGCAACGAGTGGAAAAGAAATGCGATTATTGAGTTTGGCAGACGTCACAAGCTGCACCATGTCTCTCTTCCTCTCCTTCCTCTCTCGTTTTAATGGGCTACTCTCACCAAAACAGCTAGATTTAATAAGAGTATTATGAATGCCGCTATGACATAATTAATGTGAAAAGACGAAGTAGTATTAGTGGAAGAGGAAGTGGAAAATGGTAGAAGTAGTGACTTATAGTATTAGTTTACCATCCTGATTCTTATAGATCCAGTTCGCTCCACGGACCACTTTTGCTCCCGAATATGTTCCTTTGGATGGCACTCGTCGCGATCCAGTTCTTGGAGGAACCCGGACTCTGAAGTAAGTAACAGGATTCACACATACGATATGAATAATTTACTTGTACTTGCACTAGTAAATGTAAATTTTGTATTGTAATTAGCGCAAGAGCGAATGAAAGAATGAACGAATGTATAAACGAATGAACGAAGGAATGACTGAACAGATGAATGAACTGAAGCTTGTTTATTTGTTTATTTGTTTTGTTTAACGACTTCTTCGTATAAGAAAAGGATGACCGTCAGTACAGAAATTCCGCTGTGTCCATACCCGCAGGATAGGGGTGTGTCGTAGCGTGTGAAGGCATGACTGAGGTCATGCTTAGCTCCCATGTAGCACACATGACACAGATCGAAGTCATGACATACTTGACATTTCCACCTCGTCCCAATCAATCCAGACTCTTTGCAAACGTCGCAGTTAATGTATGAATGCCGAACACCTGCAAATGAAATTGTATTCACCATTGCAGCTAAGTGGTTAAGCCGTTGGAAACTGTACCTCAAGTTCCGAATTCTACACCGGTACAAGAAAGCAGCAGCATTGAAACTGAAAAAAAACTGAAACCGTCTTATTGGAGGCGTCCCCAGGTATGGCCATATAACTTCCTTAATGCGGGACACTCTACACTGGCTTCCCATTCAGCAGCGTATCCAGTTCAAGATCCTAACGCTTATGCGTAATTGTCTCGTTGGCTCTGCTCCATCATATCTTAAGGACTTCTGCATTTCGGTCTCCTTGGTTCCAGGCCGTAGCACTCTCCGGTCGGCCTCCCTTGGACTTCTGACTGTCCCTCGTATGCGCACTGCTACAGCGCAGTCTAGAAGCTTTGCCTATGTTGGACCCAATAGCGGGAATCGCCTTTCCCGAGAGCTCCGGCTAGTATTCCTCAGTTTGTCTCTTCCGCAGTTTCGCAAGCGCCTGAAGTCTGTATTATTTGCCAGTGGTCTCACTGGTTCGGGTCGGGAGCGCTTCTGATGAGTCTATTCTTGAAGTGGCGCTTTATAAATGTCAGATTACAATTACAATTACAATTACAAAGGTTTAAATGTAAAACAATGCCGCCTGGACGACGGCTCAAGGAGATTTTGATAATGATAACCTAATCTAATCTAATGATTCTATAGCGCCTTTATTATAATGCCCAAGGCATCAATCGATGGTCGCTTCAAGTCAAAATCGCAATTCAAAACCCCATAATCTGTTGGAGAAGCCGGGCCGAATTCCTGTAGGTCAGAGATAACATTTTTGAGTTACACTTTCCCTTGCAAACTGCACCGAAGGAAGATTTTGCTGTTTACGTCTGCGTCGACAGTAGGATCCGCCGGCGAAAGCAAATCTTGGTTTCAGTGCTTGGTGGCGAGCGGTGCCGCTTAATCTTCGGGGATCTTAGGCCTGTCAGAGCACGTGGGTTCTTGAACCGAATCACCCAAGAAACAACGAAACGTAACGCCCAATCATTTCTTTACACGTATAGTAACAAGTATAGTGCAACATATTTACAGCACCATTACAGTCGTTGATTCGCTTCGGCGTAATCTTCTCGCGAGGGCCCCTTTATGAGATACAGTCTACTATCTCCGCTGCTCTCCTGGATCCCTCACGCCTGCTTGGCCGTTACGTAGCCAATGTTCTTTCTTCGCTTAGCTCCTCTCTTAAACTTTCGCCTCCGTCTGTCAATCATCCAACTTTTCCCTTTTCCCCTCCGATCGGCGTCCGTCTGTTCCACCTCTGTCTGTCTCTGTCTCTGTCTGTCTCTGTCTCTGTCTGCCTCTGTCTCTGTCTCTCTATCACTGTCTCTCTTTCTGTCTCTTTGTCTCTCTCTCTCTCTTTCTCTCTCTTTCTCTCTCTCTCTTTCTCTCTCTCTCTCTCTCTCTCTCTCTCTCTCTCTCTCTCTCTCTCTCTATCTATCTATCTATCTTTCTCTGAAATGTGACCATGCAGAACAGTAACCAAAAGCATTAGTGACCGCACGTATCAGAGACTGAATAGTAACGACTTTATATACCATCATACTGGACATACCTGCTGGGGCGCCGTCAAGCACTTTGAGATCATCTGCTCCCTGATGGCCGGCTCTGTAGTTGGCCTTGGGACCGGAATCCCACACTACGACTACTGTGTTCTTGGGGTTCTTGTTCCCTTGACCTCCAACTTCAACCACCGTACCAACGCCACCCTCTCCACCATCCTGGTCTCCCCACCTCCAGTCCTTTCCTCTCACGACTCGAAGTCCAGCCTCCATGATCGACTATGGAATGGCTTTGGCTCAATTCGCCTGCACTTCTATATGAATCTAAGTCTAAATAAACAGCAGATGAAAATACATACTTAAATTCGTATGCTTCTGGCCAGACTAATTAATTTTAACGATGATCTAGTCTAAGGACATGCACTGGTTTGCTACGACATGCCACAACTGCTTACGTAGGTGAACGTCAAACATGAGACACGGTTTTATTTAGTTGAGTCATTTTTTATCTTTCTACGTAATATACAATTAAACAAAATCAATTCACCATAATTATCATTATCAGCTCGCTTCCAGATTTCCTGACTACTGATTTTACGGCCTTAAAACGTAAATAAATAAATATTATTGGGACTAACGATAGAATGTGTATCAGGAAAGTCCACAGGGCACCAGCCAAACCCAAACTGTTTCAATCCTAAGATGTTCACGACGGCCCCCCCTAACGATGAATGAGGGTATCAATTGGTAGTGCAGTTATTGGGTCTATATGATAAGTTCAGGTGAACTTTCGCAGATGAACTGGGTTGATAATGAATTTAAGTGACAATATTTTAAATTCTAGAATAATATTTTAGCCATTTCATGGCTGCTAATGGATGCAGTATTATAGTCCATTGAAAGAACAACAGGTGAGCGTTGAAAGTCAGACTGGGCTAAAACCAGGTGTTGTTCTATTAACGCTTATAAGTGTCCAGGACCAAACACTCATAAATCTGCCAAAGCACTTAAGCGAACATGAGCAACGATACGTAGCGAGGACTTTGGTAAAACACAGTCACGTGATCTAGTAACGATCTACTGCTAAAACCAATATCGCACATTCGCTTTCACATTGCAGCTGAAATATGCGCAATACAGGAAATCTTCGATTAATTTTCTGGTCATTAATTGTTTATATCTCTTGAATTATATTCCAACATCGCAGTTTGCCATTAAACAACGGCTGTGCTGACAATCTTTTGCAATATACGGCTACTTTCCTTACCTATGGACCTATCCACCGTTTAGAACGGAACTACAGGCCACCTAAACCTAAGCGTCACGATTCTATAGCTAAAAAGACAGATTGGTAGGAATAAACACTTTAAATACGAACATATTTTCCAAAATTGCCTTACATGCAGACTTTAACAACTGCGTTTCTAAATGTACGTATCCTTAAAGAATCAAACGTAGATGCATACTTACATTTGTCAAGTGATCTGTAATGTCTTGTTCTAATAAAAGGTGTCTGAACTTAACGAGAAATTCTCTTGATTGGGCGCATGATTTAACCACAGTAGGCCTATGAGCGTGGGTTTTTCATTTGTTTATTCTGGTTGGTTCTACGAAATCTATCGGAAGCCAGGCTGACCAGCACAAAGGGACGTCTTGGTCTAACAAACCCGTACAGTGACTTTAATACGTCATGTTTTCTTTTTCACTGGGCAGTACTTCCTTGATAAGCTTCCTCTGAAAATCATAAATTTTCCGCAAGAAATGACTCAAGAACCATTTTCAGTGTTTCTGAGATCGCACCTTTTATAATCTTTCAGATCACCACGCTTCAGCATTTTTGAGAGGTTCTACGAGGAAGAAAGGTTCTTAAAGGTTCTAAGGGATCAGACCTGTGCGTCTGGTTTGTCTTTTCCCGGATTTTGATGACCACGAAAACTGACGTGGAAAAGTTTATTTGATTAAGCGTCGGCAAAAGCTGTTTACGATTTAAATCACTTTAAACTGTCTAATCTGATCAAATCATATCTGATCTAATCTAATCTAATATGCTCTATTAACATCAGTATGCAGACGACAAGTGTCTGAATGAGTGTATTATCGCACTGTAGTGTATAGTGTATATTATATAGTGCATTATATATGTGCCTGTGAATAAGCTGGTACCTGCGACTTGGCTTTCGTCGGGCGCTGTACCAATCTCGAGATTACGATTAATGTATTATCACATTAGTATCTCACCCGATAAATGAAAACTGAGCAGGGTCGAGGTCGTACGGTCGCTATGGAAAACCATGTGTATTTATATTGACATTACTTCAATCAAGTGGTTGCTGCTAAGCGAAAGCGAAAGACAAACACACATCCGGGACCTGTTCGATCAAAGTCCAAGAGGGCGAATGCTTTTGAACATTTTAAAGCGCCTTTTATTGACTGCATATATTGCATGTCTGAATAGTATCAAGAAGAGAATCGTGAATACGCAGCATGCAGATCTGTATGCAGACGACAGGTATCTGAATGAGTTCAGAGTTTGAAGATTTTCAGGCCGGCGCTGATTTGAAGTCTTGCAAGAAACGATCAGTACGTGAGTTAAAAACAACCAGGGCGCCAAAGTAAACACTTATGCATTTGATTAAGCGTTGGACTTTGGCGACTGGCAAACATGAATGACATCATTCGATAACCTTGTTTGTAGATGTCATTTCACGTGATCTCAGAATATCTTTCACATCTAAACCAACGTTTTAGGGTCTGAAGTGAATGAGAAATTCTTCTGACTGAACGCTTGATTGCATCTTCTGTATGAACTTGGGTTTTTCAGTCGTTATTTTTATTGTTTCCAGGTGATAAGCCGGCTACTATGTTCAAACAGTTATGGATCACTGAAAAGTCACTTGAAAATGCACAATGTGTTTATGGAATGCAATTGCTCGATTCATGAGAGTTTGCAGTTGATCTAGACGAGTTTTATATTCCATTATTGCAGCTGATTGGATTCAGTGGACTATGAAGAAGAGTAGGCCTAACCGCAGCGAAAACCTAAAGTATTAAGTCTTAAGTACGAATCCAGATGATTTATTTAGGGAATTTCAAGCTAAGCATCTCTCAATGAAAAGTTTTTTGAACAGCACTTCTTGAACCGGCATTTCAGCCAAACCCTTCACACTGTTGGCAATTTCTTACAAAGCCGCTATGCAAATGTGGAATACAGGTTTAGAGGGTGGGCCTTCTTTTGTGTTCTATGTCAAAAAACACCAATGGTGCGTTTTCAGCCGGCTTCGCAACAGTGACCGCTTAAATCGAAGTGACGAATATTCCTGGAAGTCATAGGCATGAGGAGTCACATGTGTCAATGGCTTCGTTTCTTTTCTCGACATTTTCCGATCGATACATGTAAGTGTCGGGTGAATACAGAACAATTGGCAGACACTACAGTAGTTTGGCTTAGGACGTTGGCGGATGTTTCTGAGATTTGGTTAGTACTGACAAGTCAAAGTAGTAAGCTGGGACTAATAGGTTTGTTTAAGATGGGTGGGCTGGCTGAGAGTTCCAACGTTGGCCTAAGGCGAGGGTTTTGGCAGTAGGAGTAATTTGGCAGACTATACTCATTTAACCGTCAGCCTCTGTAACAGAAGTTGAGATATATATCTCGCTTGATAATTCTTTGAGTGCATCTTCTTTTCAATTGTCTGGCGGCACAATCTCTCTCGTTCTGCTTCTCTGACAACTCAGTCAGCTTCAGAGCGCCTGCTGTGTAGCATAACTGACACAATACCTTCCTAATATACCTGTTTGACTACCCAGATCTACACTGTTACAGTATATATATCACAGTGTATCCCTATATATATATATAGACATACCCAAATCTACACTGTGATATATATAGATATCATGGTGTAAATCTGTGAAGGCATGAATATATAGAGGTATAATTAAATATAAACGAGAGAAGACTTAAATAAGGAGAGACAAACAGACAGATAGAGACAGGAGGCAGAGATACATGCAAAAACAAAGACTGAAGAACTGAAAGAAACAACCGAAAATATAAAAAGAGAGCAACAGAAAGACAACAAAACAATGCAACTGTCACTTAGTTTGAGAAATGACGAGAACTTGGAAGATAAACAGACATACAGCCAGACAGAAAGACAGAAGCAGACAGAAAGACACAGAAAATCTTATACAAAGCGAAATAAAGGCAGCATATTTTTCGTCACTTCCGTTCGTTCTGTGGCTTTGGAATGGAGCGGAACAGGGTGGCAGCCATAGAGCCGACTGCAGAAGAAAAAGTCTGAAGCTCTTGGCTCAGCAACAGAAGCAAACAACAAAAGACGAATCTGGCGATGACGGGATTCCTTCGCTGACGACCAGTCAATTACCATCGAAGGACGAACAAAGAGGTGGGCAAGAGGCGACGGATAAGTGACGGTGGCGGCAGGAAAACAGGGAGAAATAGGTCGCGAGAGGGAAAGGAGCGAGAGACATCCAGAGAGACAGGGAGAAAGAGAGACAGAAAGAGCGAGGGAGATGGAGAGAGGCCGAGGGGAAAGAGGAAGTATAGGGAAAGGATAATTGACAAAAACGAAGGAAGAGAATTGACAGAGAGCGAGCGAGAGGGTGTGAAAGGAGAAAAAGAGGAAGAGAAATGGATGTACGAGAGAGAGAAAGAGAGAGAGAGAGAGAGAGAGAGAGAGATCATGCGAGAGTGGGACAATGAGCGGGAGAAAAAAGATACCAAATGAGAACTTATGGGAAAACAGAGACAATGAAAGAAATGTAACAAATATATCAAATTAATATATATATATATATATATATGCACACATCTGAGAGACAGACAGCCAGGCAGAGACACGGAAAGGCGGAGATATATAGTAGCATATGCAAATGAACAGAGAGACAACTCGAACTTGGAGAGATTGATGGCAGGAGGCAGAAAGACAGAGAAATGGACAGAGGGAGGAAGGTATTTAGACAGAGAGAAAGACAGAAAAATGGACAGAGGGAGGAAGGTATTTAGACAGAGAGAAAGACAGAGATCAGCTGTCCATGAAGACTCAGGCAGCAAGAGACAGCGGTCGATTGAGCGAATGGAATAACATGGTACAGCATTTTCCTTTGCAAGCAGCTGCAATGTTTAATAAGGAATTCACATTAAGGGCTTTGCTTGATGCATCGACCCCTTGGCTGAGTCAGAGGTCACAGATTCTGAGGGAAAAGCCACGAGATATCTCGGGCATCTGACCCGATGATCCAGGTGTATATGCAAAGTACACCAACAACACCCGCGAATATCGCAAGTGTTTCTCCGAATATGGCGCTTAACAATGGTTGTTGGAGAACGCCATCCGTTGCTTTAGAAGTTTATATTCCAGAACTGTCGCCCGATTGCGTTTCGTGTATTTCTAATTATCTCCAAAGACTACAGCATTTCAATCTCTACATCTTTTACTCTGTTAAATGTTCCCATAATTAGTGAGCCTATATCCTTTATACATCTGCTTATCTGCTTGCAAACGTTATATGCTTACCTGTTCTTTTTTTGGCTTTATGCATAACCACATTGTTATTAACATCGATAACCGATTGGCTATAGTTGTTGCTTCTGTTACTATCATTGATACTATTATTCTTTTTAGTTAAATTAATTGTAACTAAAATAATATAACAATATTGATGCAGAAATCCATATATCTACAGTTATACCTTATAATATGTTCAGCTGACAGCTAGTGTACTTAGTAGGGCTCTGCGTGCTTGATTCGTTCTATTGATTTAGTCACTCGTTCTCCGATCCATTCATTCTATTCATTAAAGTAATCAATCCATCTCTTTCGACCAGGTCTAGGCTGCCTTCACAGGAGTTCTTCATCGATGCAGTGCTAATTAACCATGATTCACTGATTGATAATCAGTTAAATGACTTACGATGAAGAAGTTGTAAAATCATCTGACAACTCGTTTTACACAATAATCTACGACATACATAGTCAATGTAGGCTAAATATCCAACAAAGACTGGAAGAGTGTCACGCCCTTCACAGACCAGACAGCGAAACGATGCAGTTGTATCACGAATGCTGAGTTTTCGATGGAGCTGTGTAGCCACTCCCTTTTACTCTCCCGGAACCCGTGATCCGGTCAGCCAGCTGTACTTCGATCTCCCTTTGCGCATTGCCTAAAATTTAAACAAAACTTCAACTTTTCAGTTAGACTTTTTATCATATTTATAGCTTTATTAAAATATTTGATATTGTCACTACAATATAATACAACTGAAATTTGCTTACAAAGCTCGGAAGTGAACACTGAAGCAGGGCAACAGAAAACATTATGAACTACATCACAGTTGTAGTCGTTGTTTTGTTGTTGTTGTTATAGTTGATGTTGTAGTAGTTCCCTATACACTTGAAAGCAGATGTAGTGTAGAAGGAATTCGGGATTAGAAATGATTTCTATCTGAAGTAGTTGAAACTTCAGCCAAGTTCCTGAAGATTGCAATCCATAAAAGCCATTAAAGTGCTTTAATTATGGATGTTGAAGCGACAGCTTGTGAAATCAGATTCAAAACAACTAAGACTTCCAGAGCAACAACTTGTTGATGGCACAAAAAATGAGCCACTATTCAGGCAAATCACCACAGACATCGTGTTGTTTTCCAATTTCCATCAACAGAATCGCTCGGAGTGTCAGCTGAACAGAGTAACATTGAAATTCTCGTCTCATGCACTCATCGCGCCATTCTCGGTTTTCCGTACACTAGTCTTCAGCTCTCGTGTCTTGTCGATTGTACTTAGTCGCAGGCATCACATAGGCACATCGAAACCCTATATATGTATATATAAGTATATATATGTATATATATGTATTAATATGTATATATATGCATATATATGTGTATATATATGTATATATATATATACAGAGTTATGCTAGGAGTTTCATCCCATCAACTTATCGCGCCATTTTTCGGTTGTGCTTAGGCGCAAGCATCACTGCTCTCTGTCTCTCCCTGTCTCTCTCTGTCTCTCTGTCTCTCTCTCTCTCTATATATTGTTCGCTATATATATGGCGTCGAGATGGCTGCTTATATATGTTACTATATGAGTATGGCTGTTTATTTTACGTCTAACATTGTGTCATGGTTCTAATTTAACGACTGTAATCTTGGATTATGTGCAGAGACTGACGTCTTTTGAAATATTTGTTCTAACTCGAATGATCGATGGAGTAATCGTTGAATGCGTTGCATTACAACTACACCCGTTTATACTATTTATAACTCGCTCACTATGACTTCACACGTATCTTCGATTTGCAGGTCTCGTTTGTATACCACATCAGGGTATTTCGTCACATTAGGCATTCTCTGAACGATGACATGACTAAAGTAGTGGCCTTTGCACCTCTTACTTCTCGATTAACCCATGGAAGTGCGGTGTTGCACGGTTTATCCTCTTTTAATCTAAAATGTTGTAGGTAGTTCAAAACTTTCTTTCTATAGGGTTTCTATATGTCGTCTTCTTCTTCTTCGAATGCAGTAGATCGCCTAAGTTGTGAACTTCATTGGCTTTTGTTGAATGGCGTATTAAATTTAATAGTGCATGCTTGACCTTTAAAGCCAAGAATACCAGCTTTCCATCATATCTACATGCTTATGCATTGCTAGCACCGTGTCGCCTTCCTGGATCTTTTCGTTCTTCTGATACGACTTGTTTCTAGAGCCGATGTTCAGGGCATATGTAGGATCACGTGCTATTAGTTGCTATGCTCCTCGTATTTGGAATCGTCTATACTGCAAAAGCCTTGAATTTCCAACGCGATTTCATCATCTAAATCACTTGTTCAAGACTCAATATTTTACTTCGGTTTTTGCGCAACTCCATCTCGGCCCCCTGGCGAACAAATATTCGAACCTCAGATTCAGATTTACTGACCTTGCGCGCGTTATAATCGCTTTCAATAAATAAATAAATATATGTATGTACAGTATATACTATGCAGCCTATATAGGCATTTAGGCAGAGCATACATATATAGTTTATAATACATGCTTTCGGGAACGTGTATATTTTGCTATCCTATTTTCGTCCTGCGTCTACTTTTCTATGTTTCTGTATGCCCGAGCTCGTATGTTGCTACGCCTACAAATGGCATACTGACATGTCAGCCGGTGGGGGTGATAATGTGTCCTGCATGAAAATGTGTCCGACTCCGCCCACTTCCGTTACCAAGACAGAAATTCACGACTTGTATGAGATACTGTCAGGCATAAAAACGAGTTGAAACAATGAGTGTTGATACAACAGAGCACAGAATTCAGTGTGTTTCGCGACATCTAGTGGCTACTAGGGGAGTGGAAATCGGCCTCACCGTAGCTTGCCAACGGAACACAACCAGCTAAGCAGTTGTTTCTGACGTTACAATTTCTACTCTTTATTCTGAGCGTAGACAACAGTGCAATTCGTCTCACTTGAACTCAGGTATATCCTGAAACATGAGGATTTCAGCAGCATTTAAAGTAGCCGGAAGGCTCGACTGAACTGACAATTTCAAAAATGACTGAGGCCAACAGATGCACCACTCAAACCGTCGATCCGGTTTCTCACTCAAAAACATGCACCACGGACACTGAATTTGTCTGGTCCAGGCTTAATAATTTGTGTATTCGTGACTAATTCAACGGTAACCAATTTTATTCTGTATTTTTAGCCAAAAAGACTTATCTATTTCTTGCTTAGGCATTATTTTCGGTGCTTAATATCATTTTCACCAAGAGGGAACACGATCACAGATGTTGCTACTTATGGGCACAAATTTATTTACGTAGCGGTGTTATATTTAATTATGGAGGCGTCGCTAATTCGCTTCTCTAATTCCGTTAGACTCCTTTCTTCTATAATTAAAGGCCTTTATGCATGTATTCCTCTGTACTACAACAGCGCTCTATCTCACTCACTCACTCACTAGCTCACTCACTCTCACTTACTCACTCAATCAATCACTCACTTACTCACTCACTCACTCACTCTCTTTCTATTTCTGTCTGTCTCTGCCTCTGTCTCTGCCTCTGTCTGTCTGTCTCTGTCTCTGTCTGTCTGTCTGTCTGTCTGTCTCTCTCTCTCTGTCACAGTTTATACACTTCGAGACATAAACACAACAGACAGACCGCAAGCTACAAAAGCACGCTATATGTTCATTCAGTCCTAGCGGGTATTAAATAATGTAATTTTGGCTGAGATTCTTGGATTCGGCTTTTGTTGAGCATGAGATACGGCTCGGAAAGGGCGTTTAACCGGAAACACTGGGGGGCGCTCTGGCAGCACGTGTACTAGACCCCGCAACGATCACCACAACTCCGTACATCAGTGAAAGTGAATAAGGGGATCATCGCGGCCGAGTCCCTTAGGCTGAACTTCCACGAACGGCGGAAAACGACGGAGTCCACGACTCACGCCGGAAATGAGCGACTCCGAGTCTGCCTCGTTTATTGCCAAAGCACTCTGCGCCTAGAGCCAGTCAACAATGAGAAAAGCGCACCGCGTACAGTAAGGTCCTGCTACAGAATACTTAAGATCGGATAAAAACTCAGGTCAGCGTTTGCGTCTGTGATAGACTCCTTACGCTATCAAGTGTGATTTATCTATGGCCATTATACCCAGTCGATGTAACTGTTACATTTGCGAACAATCCACTGTCGTCCAGTTCTTACTCGCGACTCGTTGCCATAAACTACGTGTGAATGGCGCAATAAACGATGTCATTATCCGCACGCATGACCTCTTCAAAGGGGAAAGCAGACGACCAATCGAGGAAAAGGCGCTAAATGAGAAGACGCGTTAAGTGACGACGTATGCGGTTGGAAATCGGCATTAAATTACAAAGGGTCGGCATGGTTTTCGTTCTTTTACTCTTTTGCAAATGGGTTGATTTGTTGGGCCGAAGTTTACAAAGTTTGGCGGCAAGAATGCTGCTCAGTTCAAGAATGCTGCTCAGTTCCACTGGAGCTGAGTCGATTTCGGTTTTTAAAGCCGGTATCAGCTTTGGATTTCTCTCGGTGTTTTGTCAAAATCGGTTCGGTTTCGGTTTTGCTAAATATCGCGAAATCAGTTTTCGGTTTTTATGTGTTTTTAATACTTTTTTATGACTTAACCCATAGCCAATCCATAGCCATCATGCTGCTCCACCACTCTGGAATAAACTCCCCCCAGAATTGCGACAGTTTTCTGACCCATCATACAAACTCATCGATGCTCCGCCGCTTGCAATTTCTGCTTCGGTCTTTCACTCAAAACTCAAAACATTCCTCTTTCACATATCATACCCTGACACCCCTTCTTCCTCTTATCTCTCTCTCCTCTCCAACCCCAAACACCACCACCCGCAGCTGTCACGCTCTCTCTGTCTGACTTTTGGATCTTGACCTGGAACTGGACCATTTTTGCCTATCGATTTTGTTTTGACTGAGCGCCTGTGAATAAGCTGGTCCCCGCCGCGCGGCTTTCGTTGGGCGCTGTAGAAATCTCGGAATTACGATTACGATTAGTCCGACTTTGTTGTTGTGCGCTGTAGGCCTACACTTCGCAAATGTACAGTGTTTTTCTGCAATAAAATGGTTAAAAATCCCCGAACGCAATAATTTCAAAGTTATTTCTCTGACCTGTGACTCTTTGCAAACTCCTAACCTACTAATTCACAAACTGTTTACCATCCAATCACTCCGCTCTACCCGTTCAACCTCTTAATTCGCTCTTGTACGTCACCTTAGTTACTACTAATCTAAGTTCTCTAACCGACTTAGACTCTCGAACATTCTTCGTTCCTCTATCCCTTCTATTGTTCACCCACCATCATCATATATCTCAAACCCCTGTACAATTACTCTTCAGGCTTTCCATTTAAAACTGAAGTCCCATCTTTCAAGATATCTTACTCTGATCGATCCAATCCACAGCCTTTCCCATTTCTCTCAACCGATCGCAACAGCTCCTCTGTTCTCTTCTCTCTCTGGTATTCTGGCAACCGGACTTTGTTCTTCACATGGTATCTTTGGACCACCCCTGTGACTTGACGCTGCGCTCGTAAATAAGCTTATGCCCTGCACTTATCTTTATACCCACACTGAAAAACCTTCATTTATACACCTTCCTATATTCTCTAAATTTCGGAATCTGGCTGCGAACGCATTTGTCAAAGAGAAGCGAGAGATGGCGACGAAATGGAGATTTTAAGTGATATAGAAAGGATAGGGATATAGAAAATGGCAGAGAAGCGGAAAGAGAAAAAGTGTGACAGAGAAGAGATATAGATATAAGAAGAGGAAAGCTGAATGAATGGAAGAATAAATGAATGGATGGATAGACGGACAGACTGATAAACGTATAAAAAAATAGTCGGATACACAGTCAGTCAGTCAGACAGACAGACAGACAGACAGACAGACACACAGATAGAAAGATAGATGCAGACAGTGAAAGCAAGAAAAAGGTGCATAGACCAATACAGAAGCAGACGGGGTAAGATGGCGGTTGGTTAGTGTTTTATATTCGCACGTACACATACACAGGCGTAGAGACAAACATACCAGCAAGCACATTTATACACATAAGTTCTTGATTAGTGTGTAGGCCTATATATATGTAATATATATACATGATACAAACGACATAATATACAGAGCACATATATTTTTAAATACAAGCATATGTGCGTGCAACAGAGAGTGAGATATTAGTGCAGTGGGCGTCGTATGGCAGGAATTGATCTATAAGCCGTACCAATGTTGCTTAATCATCATCGTCGCTTATTAGATTCCTGCAAATGCTGGGTTTTGGTCGGCGGCTGCAGCTGTATCAGGCATTCTCCCTGATGCCACAGCCGCCACGTTGCATCTTCACGTCTGCATCTTCAGCAACCCTGGTTCTGTGTGCTGGGCACGTAACGCGTATCATTCTACGGCTAGATTAGGCGTTGCCACCCTGCTTATTAAGCGCAGCTCTTTTGCGCTTACTCATGCGCAGTCTAAGGCTTCATTCCCTGCTGTACGAGACAATCAGTACACCTTTGGCTCTGACCTCTCGATACCAGTGACGACTGTTACACGTCGAAGAATTAGAGTTTTGACTAATTATTTGAATAATTATGTATACATTAGCGATTGCTAATTGACCCTTTCACCTGGTTCGAATACCGTAGTCCCTTGCTAACTAGTTAAGTTGATGTCAATTGTAAATGGAGGTTGTTGGGCTATCGGAGTGATTTATGAGCGTAATTAAAAGAGCACATAACGTCATTCGGAATTGGGAGCATTACAATATATTTGTTTTCATCCTCATCGCTTTGATGACTCCAAACACTTTGTGCCACGTGCTGCTGCTCAACTTAATGTCTTCAGCTTCACCCAAGAACTCCAGTCGCAGCGTTAATGTCTTCTAAATTACTCTGTTTATCTTTTCTGTTTATCCTTTCAAGCCAAGGTGTTTCGTGGTCTCCCGTCTGCCACTCTCACTTCATCCTACCGAGTCGAACACATAGTCACCTTCCTCTGGCCAATTGTTTGGCCAATCCTTCCAAAGAAAAGTCTGCTATTTCGCACACTGGCCCATCTTTTTGCATGCCTCTAGCTTTGCATAAGCCTTCGCTGTCTCCTGTTTCTTTTCGGTAAACAGTTGGTCCAGCTATTTCTAATAATAATAATAATAATAATAATAATAATAATAATAATAATAATAATAATAATAATAATAATAATAATAATAATAATATTAATAATAATATAATATAATATCCTTCATCTCTGATTTGGGCCGTTGTCTATCTCGCATTTCCGGAGACGCAAGAGAATCTAGCTATCTTTTTCAACGGCTCTCAATCATAATTCAACGCCTTTCGCGGTACCTTCTGTCTGCCAGAGCCGGATGAGACGTGGCCGTTCCAGAGCCCATTACTGTCTCCGTACTAATTTTTCACCACCTGAGGGATTATACCTACCTCGGGTAAAAAAATAATAATGATAATAATAATAATTATTATTATCCTTCCAAAGAAAAGTCTGCTATTTCGCACACTGGTCCATCTTTTTGCATGCCTCTAGCTTTGCATAAGCCTTCGCTGTCTCCTGTTTCTTTTCGGTAAACAGTTGGTCCAGCTCTTTATAATAATAATAATAATAATAATAATAATAATAATAATAATAATAATAATAATAATAATATAATATCCTTCATCTCTGATTTGGAAAAGTTGGTGGTACTGGATGTTCGTCCGATCCACACCGGAAGTTCTTGCGCCCCATCGAAGAAACGCCCACAGAACGCTCTACACTTACGCGACCGCTAACTCAGGGTTGCTTCTTCACCACGGCGCTTAAAGACAAGATCACGAGATTCGGAGGTGCAGCTAGTCGACCTGTTTCCAGTGTGCCAGCCTGGACGCCACAGCAGCTCTAGTTGCTCCAGCAACAATAGATTTGTATCATAATTGAAATGATAATAATAATAATAATAATAATAATTATTATTATTATTATTATTATTATTATTATTATTATTATTATTATTACTATTATTATAAGAACAACAACAAGCAAGAGGGTACACAAAGATATGGTCTGACAGGATTGACATTTTGTCAACATTGCAGCAAATCCGTCAGCTGGTCTTAACGCATCACGTGTCCAGTCATAGGACCATTAGAAAACCACGGTCCATGAAATAGAAGGGAAATTTGACTACCGCGGATCACTCGGCTTCGCGTAACTTGCAACTTCGATAGTCTTCAATTTATTGGGCTCTCAGCTGACTGAACTTTAGTACTTGAATTGTATTAAGCTTCGGAGTAAGTAAGAGGTCAAAAGTTGCGCTGTACACAGTTTTGAAAAAGCATTGGCTTTAAAAGCTAAACAACATAATCTAATAAATTCTAATGATCTCTATATCGCCGTTATCAATAATCCCAACGCATCAATCGATGACCGCTTCAAGTTAGATCTTAATCTAAATCATGATCCATCGGAGAAAAACACAATACGGTCCTCCGCTGTCCATATGTGCTGCTGTATTTGACTCTGCTCGGCAAAACATTTTCAGATTATCTTAAAACGCACTTGTTTAGATAGTCAGATGGTACAACATTTAACGCTTTTATGAAATAGTTAAAAAGCGCTATATTAAATGTCCTGATAAATATATACATACATTCACACATACATACATGACTTCATACATATTTACATAAATATACACATGCATAGAAACATGCATGCATGCAAACATACTTACATAAATACATACATACATACATACATACATACAAAGCTACATTCATACCCACATACATACTTACAGCATTTACAATAAAGCGCTGCGTATTACTTTTGCATATAATATGCAATAATAGGAAGGTTTTGTAGATTAGAAAAGATCCTATGGAATGAGTCAGCTGAAAATATCTTACCAGCAGCGTTGGTTGGCAACGGCCGGAAACTGGATTGTAGATGAAGTTCTTTCTCGAGCACAAGTACCTCTTCGTCAGCCTAATCGAACCGTCGCCACCGCGCGGTCTGTCATCGATCGTGTCAAAGGTCACGTCGGATGGTGCACGCCAATCGATGTAGTCGGTATTGGCATCGTCATCTGCAGCCCGACGGAGGTCACTGACCTCTTGCCATGCAACCGGAGGACGAGAGTATGATGGGACACGAAACGACGACGATGACATCACTGAACAACGAATACAGAAAGCAAAGAATCAATCAATCGATCCATCAATCAATCAATCAGTCAGTCAGTCAAATCAGTCAAATCAGTCAATCAGTCAATCAGTTCATTTCAATTCCATTCAATCAATCGATATATATATTAATACACATAAACAATTATAATAATTGGTCTAATTAATCTGCTCAAAAATATTATGAGTGTCTTAAAAGTTCGCATTGATACATTTGGCCCTAGGCTAGATAAAAGTCTAAAAGGAAAGCACACTCACAACCTAGCCTGAAAAAATTTAGTAGTAATGTATTTAATGTAAGTTGTAGCATTATCCGAACGCTACATAAGTTATACCGTCATGAAACCAGGCTAACAAGACAACGAACGTAGTCAACTGATGCCATCGTTCATTACGAAGGAGCAAAGTTGGGACAGGAAACTCGGGTTCAGTGAGGCCAGTAAGATTGCGTAACCCTTGTCCCCGAAGGCCGGAAGGGGAGTCTGGGGCGGCGCTGACGTTTACAGCATTTTGGCACTGAGCATTCTGAAGATGAAACTTAGTGAGAAAAGATAAGAAGAAAGTGATGAAACTTCAGTTAATTTGCTCACGAGTCCTCATCTTGTAGGCCTACGTGTAGGGCCTATATACTTGGCCTATAATAGAATGTGGTGTCTCTTTTAGTGGGGAAATCTACGTTTGAAATAGCGCAGCTTTAGCAAAAACAAATTTAGAAACGCGAAACACTTTGGATCTGTACTATTGATTGGATATACAACTGCGGAATGAAGTTAACTCTATACATTAACCTGCTTTTTTAACATAGTAAATGTGATCCAGTTCGAATAGAAATTTGTTGACTGCAAAGTGAGTAAGCTCACGAATATTTCAGACTAAGAGAAGTCTTTCACTGAGTACATTGTTTTAAATATCATAAAACATCATAAATAAATCTGTATGGGCGAATTGCCATCAACGAATTAAGTTCTAGCCAATAGTAAAACGTACCAACGATCGCCATGACGACGGCGAAGATGAGACTTTTGCTGGACATTCTTTCGTTCATGTTTGGCGCTCTTTATTAAGCGATGGTCAGCACAAAACTGGCGACAGCAAACAACGAATGATCAGCGGCTAAGTTGTCGCTGATACTCCGGCTATAGCTGCTGCTGCTGCTGCTGCTGCTGCTGTTACTTCTGATGCTGGTCGCATCGGCGGTCAATGCTTTAAGTGATGTGGTTAACGACGATGCCGCATCATAGACACATTGGGCCGAGATGCAGTTGCGTCTGGATGAAGCGACCTTTGATCTTGTGCACCTAGACGATTATATGCCGTTATAAATGCATGCATGTAGCCTATGAGAATGCTCTTACCTTTTAGAAGCAATTTAAGTATAACTGGTATAAAATGTACTTTGTGATAATCACCTGCGTAGATGCTGCTCTCTTGATCGTGATTCTCACCAAACTCATTCTTTTCATCGTCCTTCTCAGCAATGGTCGCTGTTGCAATTGTCATTATCATATAATATAATCAACGACGCATACGTTTTCATCAGGTGTGCATCATGCTTTTTAGGCTTTACTGTAGCCCGCTGTGCATAAGATTTACGCTAAGTAGATTGTATTGCAACGCTCCTTGTTTCTTCAGCTTTGTGTAGTATAATGAAATTCAACGGAATGAGATGGAATGCACTACTCGCATGGCGCCATTGGGATACCAACTCATATAGTATATTTACTAGCAGAAAGAATGCCCGCGATTGCGATGGTATTTAGACTTTAATGAATTGTGAAACCCTGGTGTTATTATAGAAGCTGAACTCTCTATTGATCGGCTTTATTATCGATTATCCGCAATTAGATGTGGCTTCGGGATCACTGCTACCTTGTATTTCCATGACTCCTAGTCTCCTTGCGGTACATGCGCGCTGCAACAATCGCGCTCTGCCATTGTGAGGGTTAAAAGTAAAGGTTGGGGTAAGTGAGGTTTATCCGGCTATAAAAGGAAATTCGAGCGCCAAGGGGTAGGAGGGATTGTGTCCAAGTGCAGCAATCACACAATAGCCAATTGATAGCAGGAGTTATATATTTGGGCGGCGTGGCCTTTAGAAGATTCCTACCGAGGGGTTATAACAGTATGTTGACATTAATTAATGTTTGCGAGTGGAATATTAAAGAAGCAAAACGCATTTTCCATACCGATATCCACATTGATTCACAGTTTTAGAAGTAGTATACAAATATATTGTGCTCCGAGCCGGAACGACACCATGGATTTCGAGTCTTTCTCGGCCATCGACCAAAGTCTCTAGGATTCGATACCTGTTTCATCTCTTCGGGATTGCGTATCCTCCTCCGCAGCCTGTATTCCGATCTCAGGAGCCTCGCGGTTCTTGCCTGATTCTGTCAAATGGATTCTAATTATGAAATGCGGTGCTATTCGGAGGCGACAATTAATTGACGTTTTGTGCAACACAACAACGACGCTATAGAAGTAAATAGATTATATTAGATTAGATTAAGTTAGATTAGATTAGATCAGATCAGATCAGATCCGATCAGATCAGATTAGATCAGAGCAGATTAGATTAGATTAGATGTATGACAGTCGTCCGATTAATCATAGAGTTAATCATGAAAATCAACGGCGCCCATTGTTCTTGCGGATTTATGCCTACCTTTGTCTATAGTCTGGCGTGTTTACCCACCTCTATAGGATCACGATAGCAGCAATCCAGCATCAGGACTCCTTTTAACCCCCACCCAACCCACCCCACCCTGCCCTTGTACTGACACGTAGGATGGAGGGCTGGGTGGGAGCCACGTAGCGTGGTACTATCATCCATCAAAAGATCAACCGAGCTCGATATAAAATGCTGAGCTTCAGTACACCCTCCAGCAACAACACCAAGCGCCCAATTTTTGTTTAGATGACCGCCAGGCAAATAAATGAGGAAGACACGAAGTCAAGAAACCAGACGACGACGATCCAATGGCAGAACACCATTTCCCCAGAAAAATATTCCATGATTTCTAACTCACGTGTTCTAGCATCGTCGGGTGCTAATGTTTACCGTCATTAAATTGGACAACCTCGGCTTCAGTTACCCTGACCGACGTCACGGCCCCTGGTAGGCTGAATTCCCCTTTCCCCGACACCCCTCTGGTATTTGAGGCTAATTACGCGTTAGGGCGAATGTTGTCATGATTGCGGGCGATAATACGAGATCGCGTGTTTTTAATAACATGTCATTTGTTATTACGTATAGCCGTCGAAATCGGAGATTATAACTGGAGATGAGAACAAGTCGACTCTCAACGTCGCCTAAAACAATGACGATACTCCAAAGCACACCCTTCGCTACATAAAAACGCAAACACTGTCTAAATACTCTTCCTTTCTGTCTCGCTGCTTCCATCCATCCATCCATCAACCCACCCACCAATCCACCCACCCATCCATCCATCCATCCATCCATCCATCCATCCATCCATCCATCCATCCATCCATCTATCTATTCATCCACCCACCCATCCATCCATCCATCCATCCATCCACCCACCCACCCACCCACCCACCCACCCACCCACCCACACACCCATCCATCCATCCACCCACCCACCAATCCATCCATCCACCCACCCACCCACCTACCCACCCACCCATCCATCCATCCATCCACCCATCACTAATGCCATAACGTTGCCTGTCTCTGTCTCTCAGTGTTTCTTTTTGGCAGACAAAATCTCGTCTTTGGTCGGCTGTCTTGTAATATGTGTGTCCGTCACGACTGCATATCCGTCTGGCTGCCTGCGTGTGGGTTAATCTGCGTATTATTACATACGGCGTAGGATGAGATCAGATCGGGTCTTGGGAGTGCGAGTTGTACGCCATATGGCGGGAAAAAACGTTAACCTATAAAACGACGTGTTTTGATGGTGAGTCAGTCCGGCTTTTGGTTTTCGACCTGTTGGTCTTTGAGTGTTTTGACCCGGTGGACCTTTTCTCGTGTTGTTTGATACTTTCTTTACGTGTTCTCATTTTTTAAATTAAACGAGTATCTCTTCCTTGATGCTAATCTATGTTCCACTAATACTTTCTCTTCTCTTTTCCACTCTCTGATCGTATTCTCCTTCTCAATTCTGACTTCAGTACCTACTTTCTCCTGATTTTAGTAAATGCCTTTCAGCGTCATAAGATTTGTTCCACCCTTGTCGCTGGTTTTCGGATTCCGAAACTGGTTCTGCACTGCAGACGAAGCGACGACGTTCGGCCGGCGAAGCTACTACTCGGGTGCTTTAGGGCCATGGGTTCTACGCCGGACAGTCTCAGGCCGGTCGCACTCGGACCGCTGAGGACAGGCAGAGACAGGGGGTGGACCTTGTTTGTGCCGAAGAGACGAGGACAGGTCCTGGCGAGAGCCTTCCGAAATCCGTCGCCCAAGAAGCAGTAGACGAACGGGTTGACGCAGGAGTTGGCGTAGGACAGAGTGTGGGCGAAGATCTTGTAGGTGTAGGTTAGTTCAGTCCGAGGGAAGGTTTCGTCGAATTTAAACCAGATCTGGAATGCGTGGATAGGAAACCAGAAGGCGGCGAACAAGATGACTATGACGGCCACCATCTTGGCCGCCTTCCGTCGCCTGGCAACTGAGTGGAGCTGGTGAAACGCTGGAATGGTTCCCGTGACGACCGCCGACGCCTGTCAAATGAAAAATTAATTTATGAGTAAGGAATTACTTACTAACGCACAAAAAGTAACTTGGCTTCCGTTAACTTCAGTCAAAAGAATATTCTCCACAGTGGAATTACTCCATAAAAAGTATAACTTATAACATGTCGTAGGCTTAAATTTCCAGGAAAGGGTATTCTATTGATGCGGCATAGGCTATGTGCAGGTTTACAACTGCTTTTCAATAGGAAAAGCTTTTGGCCTAGTAAAATGTTTTATTGTTGACATGTTATCATTCGGAGTATAATAGTAGCAACTCTGAACTAGATAGCATTCCTATTAAAAAACAACAAAACGCTTTAACGCGTTTTTGTTTTACTTACGGCGCTTGGCATGGCGGCTGTCTTGCTTAGAAATGCTTGTTTCTTCCACAGATGGCGCAAAATTCTGGCGTAGCAGACGACAATTACTCCGAGCGGGAAGACATACGTGACGCAGATAACGTAGACCGTAGCCGTCTGACCAATGGCATCGCTCGTCCATGTCTCCTCGCAACGCTGCCCATAATTGTCAACGGTCACAAGGTCATGGTAGAGGGCAAACGGAATACTCAGCACTAGGGAAACTGAAAATTTAACAAAACTAAAATCAGCATTTAGACTCTCAGACAAGCGAGTAGTATTTGGATTCAGAAGAGTGTACGAAACCTTGAAGAAGAGCACAGCGGCCCTCTGTTTAAGCCAGTACCGCTAGGCAGCCATTAATATGAAGCTTGACAGGATGAACTGTCCAATGGACACAACGTTCCCGAATAATATGCCCCTGACAAAATGTATAGAAGACATTTTTATCTTAATATCTCTTATATCTCTTATAAGCCTGGACATGTACCGTTAGCTTGACCCTTATTTAAACTATTTTAAGTATAGCCTCATAGGACGAAATCGAAAAACTAAAATTGCTTTTCCTAGATTTGCAATCCTTATGTGGAACCAATATGATCTGGTTGGTATTCAATGATCTATCTCGAAGTAACAACGCCGTGGAAGGATGATACAGCGTTTTTAATTATTCCGCTGGGATCGCACATCTGCTACCCTGGCAATGAAGTTGCAAATTGAACAACAAACATTTCTGCGTTTAAGCAGACAGACCTAGGCCAGCTGCGAGCAAATGAACGAAAGACATATCAGCTAATGAAAGATGCATTGGGTGCCTTTTTCCTGAATATAACAACACGATATGATGCTAAGATAGACCGTGAAACGACGTTCCCAGGTGGGAACGACAACACGTCGTTCGCCAATAACATTGGCGTGTTATTGGGTGAAAATCTATCGATGGTGTAACACGTCAACTCTCTTTGTAAGTCCTACTTTCACAACTTGTGCCAGATCAGAGGATTCTAGCGTAATAATCCACGGCCAATAGCAATAGCTTCCAGGAATACAACCCCTGGTTTACAACTCCCGGCCATGAACAATAACCACCATGAACAATAATCTCCAGGAAAATAACTCTCCAGTTTAAAACCTCCGGCCAATAATCGTATGAAGTGTTAGGCACTTCATTTTCTTAGCCTCGGCATTTGAGAGCGGGAGGCCAGTCACTTCATTTTCTTAGCCTCGGCATTTGAGAGCGGGAGGCCAGTCACTTCATTTTCTTAGCCTCGGCATTTGAGAGCGGGAGGCCAGTCACTTCATTTTCTTAGCCTCGGCATATGAGAGCGGGAGGCCAGTCTCTGCACTGTAGGTCTATCGGCAACACATCTTTCCTTTCTCACAATACTGTCGACGCGATTCCTTTTCTTGAGGTTTATTCATCACGCACCACTGCTGAAAGATTCTCCGGTAAGATAATTAACTCTCATGTAGAATCTATTGTCATAAACACTCTCTTCTTATGCGTCACCTACTATTTACGGTCGTCATCCCCAACCAACAAAGTTTTTAAATTCTGCTACCGAGAGGCTTTTGCATAACAATGTTCTCCTTAACACCCACCCCCAAAGCGTTAGAAACATCTTTTCAGTCTCCGTACCCCATGGGAAACGCTGCGTTTCGTATTATGCATTAAGCAACAAAATTCCTCAAACTCCCCTAAAAGCACCATAAAATAAGTTACTTGGCCGTCTGTTGATAGAGAATGTACCGTTAAGTCTTTAAGTCTTCCCTTGGGAGAAGTGGAAATGACTTTATTTTTCAATATATATTGATAACAGGAATCACAAACCATCATAAACAAAATGTAAAGCGAGCAAAAGACTTAAACATCATATTCTATATTAAACTTAATTATTTTTTTAATCTATAGATCACAGCCTTTTGCTATGGCCGCCAAGAACATTCTATGTTGATGTTGCACAGTGTGTTGCATCAGCCCGAGTTGCATAGTCTGTTGCATCAGCCTACTACCCAAACAGTATACGTTTGATCATGTTTTTACAGTACCCTTAGTTTAGACCTCTACATGCACACGCTATAGGATCTGATAAATATAGTGGCGCTATAGAAGCCATTTGATCAACCAAAATTCGATTCACCGATCCAACTGATGGCACTGACGACCAGGGCCACCTTCGGCGTTCGATGAGGAAGTGATTTGATCGGGTAAAGGATGCTGAAATAACGGTCTAAGGTCATCGCGGACAATGTCAAACAGGTTGCAAACAGCAAGACCTACAACCATCATCATGCGAAGTATCACGCTCCAGAAAGTTAACGTCTCTTAAACAGATTGTACCAGACATTAGGTAAAGTACTCAAACGGTACAAGTATCCCACAAAGTATTCTGGTACTTTTAAGGTAATTTAAAGCACTAAATTGTGTGCCTAGGTACTGTATATGCATACACATACATGTAGGAGTGCCTTTTCTGTCCCTGATATTAGGCTCTGGAACTCTTTTCCGTCAAATGTTCGCTCTGCAAAGTCTGTTTTGGCTTTCAGATCTCGACAAAAACTCATATATCCTGGTCTCGTTTCCTCTGTAGGCTCCGTAGGCGTCTTCTCGGATTCCCTTTTTCGTGTTTCGACCGGACTTACCTAGGAACTTGGCTTGCACAGCAATTTTGCTCAGAAGCGACCATCGACTGATGCCTTGAGCATTATCACAGTGGCGCTATAGAAGTTCTCAGATTACTATTACTTACTATTAAAGAAAACCAGTTTTTGTATGCCTATACAATGTTATTCTCACACATTTAAAACCGCCTTGCAACCAGTTTCATATCAAGAGAGTTAAATAAAGCTCTTGTAAGCTCTTCGACTCACGTAAGTCGTGTACATGAGAAACCTGCAGGCGAACAATCCGAGAATCCACGACTGTGAGACATAGTGAATCATCGTCAGTGGTATCACAATGACGGTGAATGCGAGATCCGTTAAAGCAAGATTGATGACGTAATAGTTTGTTGCATTCCTGTCACCATGACGTATCATGACGTAGACGACGCTCAGATTTCCGATGACACCGAGAAAGACCAATAAGCCCCAAACGGTAGGCACGACGACCAGGTCATCGGTCCGCGACTGAGTTGACTGATTAAGGTCCGAAACGTCCAAATGGTCAAAATCTTTGCTTTGACAACTCGAATCTGAACCGTGCATGGCTGGAGGAACAGAACCTTAAAATGGAAGAACATTGGTTATTTATTACAGCGTTAAAGTTATTTGTTTAAAAACTCAGGTGATTTTACCAGAATCGACCAAAATTGTACTTGTTTTTGGAACTGCAAGAGAACAAACTTGAGCTAGTTAACCTATTAAGTAGGCACAATCTGATACTTCACTGGTATTTTGAAGTTCTGTAAAAAATACAACATAGATCATTTATAGCACGCTTCGATATAACGCGAATTTGTCTATTATTATTATTATTACGAAAATTTGTAATGCGCGCAGTCACACCGAAAAGCGAATCGGAGGCGCGGATAGTCTGTAGTGCGTTTGCAGTTATGGCTCCCGAATTTTATAACCTGCGTTTATAACCAATCAAAGCAATATTTAGTCAAATAATTCGGCCTTCATACGACGTTTAACTGCATAGAAAGTTTGCAACTAGCGACTTCGCGTCCCAAAAACTGCTAATTTCCACTAAAACACAATTTAACTCATTCTATATGCGACATTTTGCTACCGAAGTATTCGATATAACGCGGTATCGCGTATGGACCCCAAGTTCGGCGCTATACCAGGTTGATGGCATAATGAAAATTTTCTCTGATTATCGTCGACGCGAAGGTGTAGCAGCAACGCAGTAATGCCACAGTACTATACATATCTTGATTTCACCTTGCAAAAATAAATTATACAGCGCTGCTACAGAAATTTTTGCCAATTCTACGCGAAACACGATGCATGATTCAGATCATGGATCATCGTATTCATTCAAAAATTGAAACACCATGTAGCTATTGATCACCGCAACAGCTCCGAAAGAAGCATGCAAGAAAGGATATTCTGTTTACTCTGGATTTAAAGCTACATAGTCAGTAACACGGAGAAGTCTTTACTCCAGGGCAATCTGTCATAGGTAAATATATATACATGCCCATAGGTATGTATCCAACGTTGAAATATGCATTAAATTTGCAAATAACGTCAGTCTAGTATAAAAATTAAGTATGGCGTTCACTTCAATACCAAGTCATTTACCCTACATTGACTTCGCGTTGAGAGCTGAACTCTAGTTTAGACATTCAGAGTTAACAATTACGATAATTGACATATTTTAATATTCTTAATCTTCTTCAAATAATTCAAATGTGGATTTATTTGCGAAAGCCACTTTAAGGCAATTGAACATTACCAACAGTTTGACTGGGGAAACGGTTAGCAAATAGGTGGTCAATACCATTCACGTCGTACCTTGGCAACTAAATGGTGACATGATGTAGTTTCTTCTCTTCCAGTGTATACGTTATGCCTCTCTAACGGAAAGAACCTATAATAACATTCATGTTCTCTGCAAGAAGCCAAATCGCTGGAGACGATAGCTATGTGCATGCCTTTATATAAGAGACTATAATTATAATTTCATCAAGAGAAGCCACTGAAATTCAGCTGTTGACTGTTTTCTCAATCAAAATGAAGTCGTTTCAACTGCGTCGACAAAGAAACCTATCGCCTACTAAATAACTGCGTCTCTACTGTATTTCGCCTACCCTAAGTAATTACTATGGGATATAATATACGGCTTGGCAAATCATTGAACTGTTTTCAATTCACACTACACGGATATAACTCTGTTTATGCAACTCTATCTACCAGTCTATCCAAACTAATGAGGCGTACTACAAATTAGCGGTTACCTTACCTTACAATACCTTACCTTATTTGACCTTAACTTACTTTACCTTTCCAAACAAACAAATGTTTGCAATCCCCTTTCGTTTGTACCTATCACGCAGTTTAGACCTGTCTTTTAAAGGCTAATAATTTTAGTTAATTTACTGATAATGACCTATCTCATCTTACTAGTTTCAGCATATTGTCTGCATCTTCGTCTTGTATAAATTCCGTTCGCAACGCGGGTTTCCTTACATAAGGCACTCATAAAGCTTAAAGCTACTATAGGTTTAACAGCTTGTTATTAGGCTTATGTAAATGCATCAGCTAACACGTGTTATGTCATTTATTAATGATGATGATGATGATGACACTGAAGATCATGTTGTTATTATTATTATTATTGATGGTGATGATGTTGTTGTTGTTGTTGTTCCTGCTGCTGCTGTTGTTGAAGATGATGATGCTGATGACTGCTGGTGAGTTAGCTAGTTTTCCTGACATAGCTGCGACTAGGATTGTAAGTTTATATCACATTACCTAGTTTTGCTTGTTGAATACGTATTTGTAAGGCGCAGTCCCAAAGAACATGGAAAAGAGTAGCTTCATTGTACTTAAGTAGCATGACAGGTACTTCATCTGTTTTCCTGTACAGCCAAGGGCCCATGTAGCAGGCAGTAATAATTTAAAGGTTACTGGGTTAGTTGGTTAATGAACTAGAAGACCAAAGTTGAACTGACTTTCTTACATATTTTTTCTATCTTTGTATGCATTACAACCACCTACATATATCTCTCAATTAAAGCCTAAAACCGACCGGGACGCCGCCCGGATCAACATCTTCTTAATCCGTTAATGCTTTGGAATCTTCTTCTTCTTCTGACTTCCATTCGTTCCTTGACTTGACTCTGACGGCGCGCAACAGGGAGTTGTGTATGGATGCGATTAAGCGTGCAATGCGATTCAATGGGTGTGATGGATAACGCCCGCATGGTGCATCAAGTTGTCTTTGGTGTCAGTGAGACGGGCGATCGAAACCAAAAGCAGCAGTGAGTCCATGAGCTTAATGAATGAAGGAAGGATACCTCAACAATTCCTGGCATCTTATGTCCTACATGTGCAATAATTCTTCACAAACAAATTTTAAAAGGTAAAAGCAAGGTTAATACACTTGCGAATATGCCACTATAGAAACTCCTCTGAAGTAAATAACAAAAAAGAAATTCTCTCATTCGTGTGCATCTGGGCTTGTGCTGCTTAACTTCACAGTTCTTACCAGTGTCATATCCACAGCAACAAGCCACTATCAAGCAAACATATGTTGACAAGCGTAACGATATTGAGTAGTTATATCTGCTACAGTAGTGTCACTTCCGGGCAATGGATACAAGCCTTGCAAAGTGCAAACTGCCATGGACTTCAACCAGATCAATGCCATCATAAATGCTTTTCCAAAGAAATCGGGTCACTGATTTAAATTGTTAGTTCTGGTCTTTACAAAGTAACCAGTTGCAGCAAGCAACTTTATTTAGAATAAACCTTTCGTACAAACAAAAAAGTCTCTTGTCTTTGCTCCCCGTATATCATCGTGTACAATTCGACGGCGGATGCATGTAAGTCGAATCCCTATATTTTCGTAGTCGATAAGCGAGAAAAGTCTATGACCCGCATGTAAGTCGATATATGTTTCACATTATATGCATCTGTGCACTAGCATAACGCCGTCCAAGCACGCCTGGGCGCCAAGTTAGGCCCACATAGCGGAATTTGTGCATCTCATGAGATAGAACAATCAAATGTGGTCTCTAGTCTCATGTTGCCCAAAGAGCACAATTACCAGTTTAATTTATGTTAAACGTGCGGTTTAATCCGTTTTTGCTCACGTTTTTATTCCAGTTTCATACTCATTCATCTTATACAGTCTGACTTCAGAATGCCTATGTCAAATTAATTTCTAATGTACTTTCAGAAATTCCACCTGAATTTTGAGTTTATGTTATGTTTCAATATTGGAACACTGGGCACAACCTGCTCAAACAATAACAAATTGCTAAACGCTTCAAGTTGTCTTTCTTTACAATTAATATTTATCAGACTGAATATTGTTATTGTCAGCAACTTCCTCCACCTGTCTACAGCTTATTCTAATGATCTAATCAGCAATTCTATCGGAAATTAAATATCTCAATGTGTGCCTTGTTTAGGATATTAATTAAAACATACCTTACAATTTGTGACAGTGGACGAACACAGCCTTTGTAGGCCGAATATGAAATTATTATGTGGAAGCAAACTTTGGTTAGCAAGTTAATACAAGGCAAGTACTACTGTTCATCCCAGTATTTTACTGTAACTTATAAATGACTATACAGGTTTGTGGAACATAACAAAGGGATTATGCGACTAAATTATTTTTACCATATGTCACCAATCCGACCGGTAAAAAATCCGGATTTTTTACAGCATAAATATTACCGGTAAATTTACATGGGCCTAATTAGGTATTGGTATATTCAACCGCATTCAATATATACTGTGCTTCAGTTTACAGTGCTTCAACTGTTTTTCTCACTCATCCAACCTCGCATTAGCTTTTAAGTATCCATCTCTGCTAAAAAGCTTACTGCAGTTATCTAGATCGTCGGCTTCCGTGGACTTTGAGTTTTCGACTCGGGTTGCATACCAGATTTTCAGTGTCCTCCACGGCCTGAAAAAGACATGCTCCAACACAAAGCTGCGTTGCAGACATACAAAATGATATTTCAAAGTCCGGCGGCCCAACATTGGTGAGATACCAAACGGGACTTCAAATCAGCAACAGCTTTTCAGCATCAGCTGACTAACTGAAAGGTCGGCTTCTTCAGTGAAAAGTTCAAAGCCAAGGCGATTTCTGAATAATGGGGGCAAATACCTAATGTAATTTTCAGCAAATCCCAAGAAGTATATACTTTTAGAGGCCGTCCATTATAAGGACGTCCGCAAAGAGGGAGGGTCACCCAAAAGCGGACAAGGGAGTCGGTTATACCCAATGGGAACATCCGCAGCTAAATTTGGTACTTATACAGCCGTAGTTATTTAAGTATAACATGTGCCATAAACACCAACTTCAGTCAAACAGGCTGTACTGCGATGGAGCATCGTTAATGGACTTAACTGGAGGCAGCCTAATATCTGTTAGCTGAACCAGGCTGTGTAGGCCCTATAACGTTGGCTACCGAGCTTCAATAATCGATTGTGTAATGGAGGGAAGCTGTTCTCTTTCGTACACAGTCATAATACTGGGGCTGGATGCCAGCTGACAGAGCCGATGTATACTATGAATAATAATACATTTGCTCGACACGGCAGTATCAGGGAATCCCATTCCATATCACAGTAGCCCTGGAGGGCGGACGTCCTCATTCCCCTCAGCGCAGTACAAACTGTTGTCTGAATGCAGTTGGTGTTTAAGGCACAGGCCAGACTCAAATAAATGTAAGTATACTATTAACTTTTGATGCGGACGACCGTATTGAGCATAAGCCCTTCTCCATATCCGCATAAAAGTGGTCCTCCTTGAAGGAAAGACCTGCGCAGAGATTGCAAGGGGTGAAGTATTGGTTAGTCCGTAGGATAGGTCAGACAATTGTCGCAAATCTGTCGGAAGTTTATTCCAGAGAGGCGGAACAGGTTGGGCTATGGAGCGATTTCCAAATTTTAAAGATGAGACGACGGGAGAGGGAATTCAGTGTTACGACGGAAAAGAAATGGGTTGAGGGTTATAACACTATAGATATAGGCTATGTATAGACTTTAACACTTTAGCTTTCATCTGTCATTACAGCTGGCATCCAAAGCAAAAATGAAAACAATGGACACTTCATGGCATTATTTAAATGAGACCATGTTAACAGCTAATATGTAACATAACTGCAACAGGTGAAAACTAGGTCACATTAATCACTGTGGGCCCATGCATATGTGTAGCGTGGGCCTGCTGCCATGCTGGCCTAGCTAGCTATAGGCCTATTAATTAGTTAAAGCGTACGCAAAGGAGCCTCTGTGCGTGAGAATCCCTGGTTCGCAAACCAATTGTGGCTTATATCAGATTTTGAATCTCGGGCTTGTACGGTCAGTGCACCGGGATCTTAAAAGCGTGGCACCCATTCAAACGAGCAGGGGTGGTGAAAGATCTCACCCGATAATTCATTGAAAAATGAGCGGAGTCGAGTTCATACGGTTTCGATAGAAAAACGTGTAGGCCTACATTTAAATGCTTACATTTAGGCATATTTTTCCATAGGTCTATATTTGGTCTCTCTTTCTCTCTCTTTATGTATCTGTCTCTGTCTCTATTTCTGCCTGAATGTACGTCAGTTTTTCTTGTATAGTATTTGTGTGTATGTATGTATGTATATATATATATATATGTATATATATATTCTGCTTGTTTCGGTCTGTGCTTTCCACTGGTCTGCGCTATTCGACTGCCGCGTGACTTCTCCAACAGTAGAGCCTAGGGAAAATATCGGAGACGAAAATCGTAGCGCTACAAAAACGCCGTGTAAGAATCTGCGAGGGCAGTAGCAAGATAAGATGGCGATGTTGTGCCGATCTTTGAAGGACGTTGGCATGTGTTTGCAGCGAAGCTTGCAAAAGGGGATAGTTGTTTCCACATTCAGCCCTAACTCTACGCAGAAAAGATCCCTTGCTGCATCAAGGTAAGCCACGATAAAGCAGCGCAAGGGCAGAAACCTGCAGGGTTTCGTATTTGCTGAAATTGACTGCGACTCTATATTTAGGGTTTTGAGATAACCTGGTGTTCAGTATGCGACGCTATACGCATTCTGATCCAGTGTTTTTGCCCCAGCATAATCATTTTGCATCCGGCGGAAACAGGAATAAGCACCGGACTTAGCAGAACGTTGGAGGCTGCCAGGGATTCGAAGGTCTAGGACACCTGCTGGAGCATTCATTTATTTAGCGCAGAGATTGGGTAAACTTGGTCGACCAAGTCGAGAAGTAGTACGTCCTCAGATAGCCGCATCATATTGAGATGATTCGGTTTTTAAACTGTATTTAGTAGTATTACCAGAAGTGGAAAATAAAAATGGCTTGTGCGTTAATGTGTATTCTGTAGTGCCTTGTTTAATTACAAAAGGTCCACTGAATAGTTTGCTTGTCATATGGTTTTATGAGTTCATTTTCTATGGCTCTGCATTTTGCTTTTATTGGGTTTAACTATTCAGACTAGTTGCTGTCAATTTTTTGCTACCCCAGTTGTTTGCTTTTTATAGTCAGAATGTTCCAGAATATGATGTCGTTATTGTTGGAACTGGTATTGTGGGACTGGCAACTGCTCAAGAGTTGATCCTACGCTATCCAAAGTTGACGTTTGCTGTGGTTGACAAAGAAGGTTATATCGGTATGTTCACTGTCATTGTAGTCTACCTAGTTAGGCTGATTATATTTTGTGAAGTGGAGTGGTATTTGATATGCTTTGTGCTTTAGAACTGTGATATCAGTTGGTTAAAATAGATTTGATTAGAAGAGGTTATATTTCAGTCAGTGTTTTGGTATAGCAAACATGGAGATCCCGTTATGTTTTAACGTAGTTCTTAACTATTGCCTTCATTAACATTTGACAAGTAAACTTTTATGTGACTTGAGAAATTTGTATAAAAGGATTTTTCTTTGTAAATGAAATTTGTCTGACAATTTGTGATCTCTGTTTCTAAAATGTGTAGCGGCTCATCAAAGTGGAAACAACAGCGGAGTCATACATGCCGGCATCTACTACACACCAGGCTCTCTGAAGGCGAAACTATGTGTTGAAGGACTTCGTTTGTCTTACAAATACTTTGACGAGAACAGTATACCATACAAGAAAGTTGGAAAGGTAGAGATGCTGAAAATAGAAAATTTTGAGTAGATGCTTTTTAATTGTTTTGCTTTTTATTTGTTTTCTTGCTAGCATTTAAGCCCATTGGTTTCGATTCAGTGTTTTTGTAAGTTTTCTGTTTTAGTTCAGTGTTTTCATGTGTGGTTCCACATGGAAATTTTAATTGTTTTTATTTAGTTCTTATAAAAGTTAATATGTACAGAACTTTTCATTTTTATAACTGATTAATTGATGCAACCGAGACAATTTTTTAGGTTGTAGGTTTGCTGCCTCATGAAACATTTTACAGTTTAAATGAGTGAGTCAGACGCGTTTATTTATGTTGACAAAAAACATCTGATATTGCTGCTTTTGGTTGAAAGCCAGCAATTATGATCACAATTTTTACATGTTTTTGAGTTCTTTTTATAGTCCATTATTGGTGAAATAGACATGCTTATAGGCACACATATTTACCTGTTTGTGATCAAATTAAGTTTAAGCTTTAGTTAGATGCTGTTGTTTATAAATTTCTTTTACTATTACTTACTTAAGTTTTTATATGTTAAGAGGTCTGAGTGATTTTATTTTGTGTGGTACTCTGTTACTATTAAATACTCTGCACCGTTGTCGTATTACTTGTACTTCTATGCTTGGATTGTAGAAATTTCGTGATGTACCGTTTGCTGGGTTAATGATAAATCTAATAGTAAGAACTAACGTTTTGTAATATTTGTAGTTGATTGTGGCAACTAGCCCTGAAGAAATTGCACGTCTAGACAACTTGTATGAAAGAGGAATTAAGAACGATGTTCCAGATCTGAAGATTGTTGGGCCAGAGGAGATTAAGGGTATCGAACCAAACTGTGTAGTAGGTTTCTGTTTCTGTTTAAAATGTAGTTACACTTTGAAAATACTTTAAAATCTAAGGCATTAAGTTTTGAAAGCGTCCAATGATTATTAGCTTTGTATTTAGATAGTGAACTGCTCTTTAATAGTCTAATGTCCTTCAGTTACTGGTAGTATGTAAAGTAAAGGTCCTGTTCATGTAATGGAACTTAGGGGAGGAGGTGCTCACTTCCTTTTCTTAGGCCCCTGAGCAGGCAGTGGACAAATCCAAAGGTCCTGGATGCATGGCCAGTGCATCACACGGCTTGCCATTACTTTCCAGCTCATGCTGGCACTGAATTCTTCCTTTTCTTAGGCCCCTGAGCAGGCAGTGGACAAATCCAAAGGTCCAGGATGCATGGCCAGTGCATCACACGGCTTGCCATTACTTTCCAGCTCATGCTGGCACTGAATTCTACTGCTTGGTGACAGAGATGTGTGTGCTAACAACTTGCCCAGAGTTGTTATACAAAATGCACTTGGCAATTGTTGGATTACAAACTGCACAGACCACCATTTTGCACTATGTATATTCATGTATTGTCTTTTAGCAAAGGTTATAACTTTTTAACTGTCATTTATGTATTGTGGTTTATGTCCAAGTGCTAGATTGCACATATTTATCACAGAAAGTCAGTAAATGAGTATTTTGTGTATTAGATTTTAACGTAATATTTGAACCGCCAACTGTGCAGAAACAAAGCAGATGTTCGTGTATTGTTTCAATTCATGTGGCAGGTTGTCCATTTAATGGTTTTTCTTGTACTGGTTATTTTGAGTAGTGATTAATTCATAAATTGTATTGAATTTTGTAGGGCTTAAAAGCACTGCACTCACCCCACACTGGTATAGTTGACTGGGGATTTGTCACAAAAATGTATGGAAGGAAGTTTGAAAGCAAAGGTGGCAAAATTCGCCTTGGTTTTGAAGTCACACAATTTGCCGAGTCACCTGATAGTCCAGATTACCCAGTTACAGTTATTGGCAAGAATGCGGTAAGTGGTAACCGTGACTGCTTTGAATAGTGTGCTAGTTACTTCAAATGGCAGTTTTAATATCCTTTATTGTAGTTAATTATTTGTATTGTAATTGAGAACCATTTTATGACTTTCTTTTTTATGCAGACATAGTTGAAGAATTGTTATTCGGTAAGCGCACAAAATGTTTACTCTCAGCATGACCTGTTGCTTTAATGCTCATGTGTACATGCACATTTGTCATGTAATCATCTCTGGACTGGATCCAGTCGTTGATTTCTCTATGACACCCCTCCACAAATCTCGTTTCCCGGCCATCTCCTCAAGGGTCATTCTCCGTCTGCCCTCCGTTTTCCCATAGATAGTAACTCCGGCACCTTTCAGATCCTCTTCAAGGCAATCTATCCATCTTCTTTTCGGTCTTCCCACTGCTCTCTTTCCGTCCGGTTTGTATTTAAAGATTTTCTTTGGATTGCGGTTCTCCTCCATCCTCAGGACATGTCCTGCCCACTTCATCCTTCTTTTCTTGATCACATTACTTATCAATGGTTGCTGTGTTCGTTGTCTAATACTTTCACATGCACATTTATAGAATAATAATAATAATAGTAATAGTAATAATAATAATAATAAGACGATTTATAGGCGTTATACATGTACAGTTATTTGCTAACTGCAGCCACATGCATTGCAAATGTTATATATATATATGTTATGTGAATCTCTGTTTCGGTTGTGTTAGTTGTGTTATATTTAATGTACAGATCTCATTATTACTTTACTCCCTACGTGTGGCAGTGGCCAAAATGGCTGTTGCTGCATCTTGTTAAGTTTGATAGATTGCTTTGTCAAATGCTGAATTTGATTGATTATTCTCGTGTTTGGACATCTATATTGTCGAAGTATGTGTCCCAGAATTATTTCTTAATCCTGCTTTGGATTATTTGCATTCTTGTGCAATGTTTGGTTGCGTAGTGTGAAAGCCCGACTGCCATTTTGAACTGATTGACCTGTAACAGCTAAACTGGTTCTCATTTGAATATTGTTGAGTCTCGGACTTATATAGTCTGTCTGCAATTGAAAAATCTTGGATTTGTTGCTGCAATTCTTAGGCAGTATCTTTTGAATGGGATTGAACATCAACTGTGAAGAGGCTATATAACCAACCCTTTGCCTAGCAATATGAGTGCCTATCCTGCTCAGACCTGTGACCTGATGGGTGTGCTGATGCCATGTCTTCTACCATCTGCCCAGAAGTGCTAGTGGAAGAGTGTAAATATAACCATGTGCTGCAGACAATGCTTGTGGGTGTATTCATTTCTCATCTTCAATGTAACACAGACCAGGACCTGTGAAATGGTGTTCACTGTCAGCCATGGTTGAGTTGTACGTATGTGAGAGCCCACTGGGCGATGGTGACTTCCAGTTTTTTGAGCATTATATGCTTACTGATGAAGGTGTTGTTGCTCTTAATGAACGTTAACATCACTTAGGCTGGTCGGGATTGCCTTCAAGAGGTGCCAAAGAGTGTTATAACAATGTTCAGTTACATTCGGTTGCATTTCTGTGACATTTGCCGCCCATTTATATTGATTTTAATGTTCCTAGTGTGCACTTGTCACTTTTGCGTAAAGTTATTGTTTACATGTGTTGTTTTTATTATCCCTAGTGTTTGTTTACCACATTCTTCAGTTATATTGAGTAACAGGACTTAATGTAACTTTCTTTGTAGTTTGTATTTGACAAGGAAGAGAGGATACGTGCTAAGTATGTAATCACGTGTGGTGGCCTCTACGCTGACCTGCTTGCCCAGAAGTCTGGATGCAACCCGTTGCCAAAGATCGTGCCTTTCCGTGGAGAATACCTGCTTCTGAAGCCGGAAAAGAGAAATCTCGTGCGAGGAAACATATACCCAGTAGGTAACTGGAAAGGACAAAGTGAATATATGAGCTGTTGTAAGATTCTGTTGTTATTTTAAGCTTTAATATATGAAATGAAATATTTTGGTTGATGGCAGGCCGCTACTTCCACCAAACCATAGTGACTTACTAACTTACTGCCTGGTAGTTGCCTGACAGAAATGACCCAACTGATTCAGAGACTGATGTGGTTACACTTAATTTAGAACAATTTCTTTTTCACCTGATTTAACCAATTCAACTTTATTGTTTAAAAGCAAATGAAGTTGAGAGCAGTGTAGGCTGTTGTCCAACTGAGGCATCTTTTGGTGGATTACAGGACAGGAAGCATTCACGAGTGTTGTTTCTACTATCCAGGTTCCAGATCCAAAGTTCCCTTTTCTTGGAGTTCACTTCACGCCGCGCATGAATGGTGATGTTTGGCTGGGTCCAAATGCTGTTCTTGCCTTCAAGAGGGAGGGATATAAGATCTACCACGTCAATCCACTCGAACTGCTGGATGCCCTTAGCTTCAGGTAGCATCTGAATGCAGAACTTGATCTGTTTCTAGTTGGCAGCTTACAAAAGGCAGGACTAAACAAATTCTGGCAAGCTAGAAGTTAATTTTTTTATTGTGTTAGCAATTACTTTTAATGGCGGTTGATTTAAAACAATGAATTTCGATATGAATAGTTTAAATAAAAATTTGTCATGCCATATGCAAAAGGCAAAACTGTTTGGACTGCAGTAGGAATTGTTTACTTGTGTATCAGCTGTGTAACGCAATTGATGAAACCATATTTTTAGGCAAACTGACAAAATCATAAGCACTCATAAGAAATGTTGCCATAGAGAACCTAAGTCTAATGTAGTTGTAAAAAATCCGTGTTTTTTGCATTTATGATGATGACCTCTTGCATTATGTATGTTGATGTATGTTGATTCATACAGCTTGCCTTTGCCTGCTGGAACACAGATGAATTGGTTTTTTTTTCTAACAGTGGACTGCAGAAGCTGATTTTTGGTAACCTCGGTTATGCCTTCGGAGAGCTGTATCGTGGAATTAATCCTGCTGCTCAAGTCAAAATCTTGCAGAAATTCGTTCCTTCTCTTGAAGTATCTGATGTTGAAAAGTATGTGATCTAATTTCAGTTGTGGAAATTTATATGTGATGTCTGTTGTTAAGTCATCGCATAGTTTAGAGCAGTGCTTACCCCTTGAACATCACAAGTTGTTAGTATAACTGATGAGGTAGCTAACATGGACATTCCAGAGTGGAATCTTAAACATGGGTGTGCTGGAAAGCCTGTCCGTGGCTGACTGTGGTTGTGTAGATAAGTGACCATCCTGTTATAATTCTGACAAGTGTCGGATACACACACTGCACTGGCTCCCAGCAGAGGAAAGAACTAGATTGAACATCCTTTTCTGAAACATACTTCAGGGATCAGTACTATCCCAGCATGCACTGTTCCAGATGTTTTGTTTTCTTGTTTTGAGCGAGCTGAGTTGATGTTCGCTGCCCATGCAATGTCCTGTTACCATGCTGCCTTATAGTAACTTGACCCATCGGGTTTTCTCATAAATTGAGCTGTCTTTCTAATGCAATCGTCCACTGATGATGCACTGTTTTGCAGGTTAAAGGCCATTAAAATTCTCTGTTAGTTACAATTTGGGTAATAGACAGCGATGTATACAGCACATTTGATTCATTCTTAAAGGCACTTATGCCTCTTTGCATAATTATACATACAAACTTGCCCGCATTAAATGACTTTTGTTACGAACTTGTAAGTAAAACTGCACAGAGGAGCGCAAGTTCAGGGATTCAGTTCAACTTTTGGTTTATATTCCATATTTACAGTCGTAAATCAGCTTGTTCAATAGTTGGCTCTGATAAGCTGAGGAAGATGGTTGTTTCTGGGTCTACTGTTTGCATCCCAGAGAAATTGTTTGACAGTTTCTAATGGTATGCTCAAATATCCATAAATGAATATTTTATAAACTTGTATAAATGAATATAAAATATAAATGAATGAACATATAAATGGATCAGTATGAAAGTCCACTATGTATTAGTTAATGCAACACAAACATTTTTGCTTTATCTGCAGAGGTCCAGCTGGAGTCAGGGCTCAAGCACTTGATGAATCTGGAAAGCTGGTTGATGACTTTGTCTTTGACAGTGGAACTGGTGCCATAGGAAGTCGGATGCTACACGTTCGCAATGCACCATCACCAGCAGCAACCTCTTCTCTTGCCATTGCCAAGGTGGTGGCCGATAAGGCAAAGGAACACTTCCGGTTCTAGCCATGCAGGGTTGCCATGGCACTGTTTCTATGCTGATTTACTGGGTGCTTTCTTGCACTAATTGTGTAATGAATATGCACTGAGTGTCTGATCATAGCAAAAGATTTATGAGGACAATAATTTCATGACTGATGCCAGGTGATTGCCAATCCTTTTGACAGAATCTAAGTAAATATTTCCTTTCCATTTTTCGGAAATCTAGCCAATTTTTTCACTTGTATTCCTAAACTTTTGGTGGCAATATTTTCTCGGTGCTTTCGCCAAAACTTTATGGCCAGATTTTCGTTTTAGAATTGGTCCTTTATCAGTAGTTTACATTTGCAGTTCTCGTGATAAGCAATTAGTTGAAGAGCGAAATACTAGACGTGGCTTGCTGTCTGATGTCTGTGAATCCGGAATTTCATACTTGAGTACATATGAATGTTTCGATTGGGGGGGGTGTGTGGAATTGTTTTGCGACAAGGCTATAAATATGTTGCTTGCCAAGTGACTTCTTGCATAATTGGGAAATTGCTGTTTTAGCATATTTTAAGATCAGTATTATTTGCCACTTGTGCAGTACAGGTCAAAGGGCTAATTTAGGTCACAGTGTCAGTTCAGTGTTTGCTTAAAAGATTTAAAGTTTCCATGAGGGCTGCTACAGAATTTATTCTTTTATATTTTGTTGAGTTTGCAAATTGTAAGAATTTAAGAGTGGCATCCTCTTGATTGGGTATGTAGCTTATGTATGCTTAAATGATTTTACGGTTACTCAAGTTCAGCTTCGAGTAGTTGATACCCTGAGTACGACTTGAGTACCCAGTACATGTACTTAACTGTAATAGGGTAGCAATATTTTGTAGACTGGAGTTGTGTGGCTTCTGTATAACTGGTATGTAGTTGATTATGATGCTTTAGGTTTATGTATATTTTTTATAAATCAGCAATCTGTAAAATGCTTTGACAAACAGTGCTATGTGGTTCAGCTGATTCACAGGTGCTAAAAGCTACGATCTATGTATTTGGGGACTTTCATGGTCTCAAAATAAAATAACGGATCAGTGGTCCATGCGCTTAGAGTCATCAGTTACAGAATTTGGGTATTGAAGAATTAATAGCAGTGAATTCCCAGAGAGCATGAGCAGCGGTAGTAAGGATTTTATCTGCTGCCCTAATGATGTCCTAATGTCCAGCACACACTTGAGAATTGCTGAAACCAGTTGGTGAAGGTTCGTTAGTGATTTCTGTCGGGGGCATTCCACGCTGCAAGGTCTTTGTCTTGCCCACAGTAGGCATCCACTGGGCACGTCGCTGAGCTGACGCTGGTCCTCGTTTGGCGTTGGTCATCGTCGTTACTGATGCTGGTTGGTTGGGTGGAATGAAGCGGACCGAGTAGTGGACTTGAAACCGACGACGACTGAACTGGTCTGCTGAGGTACGGAGCATTCACTGTTAAAACACTTCGGAAGACATCTGGAGATGGAAAGCCTGCGTGAAAACAGTGTGGTCAGTTGTTACCAGTGTTTCTTTAAGAGTAGGCCTATGGGAAACCTAATCAACTACAGTGCAGATCGTTTAGGGCGTCTGCTCGGGTCTCGGAGCCAATGTCACGTTAATATCGACGCGTTAAGCGGATCGTGCCCAAAAGAACCTCATTTCTCATTGGCACTTGCTGTCATGTTGCAGTAAATGTACTTGCAGAGGTGAATCTGATTATGTGAAGTCTGGGTTGGGGGGTTGCGCAGAGACCACAACCCAGAGAAATGGTGGCTGGTTGGTGCCGACGTTACGTCACTGGCAGCGAAGTTGTAGAAGATAGCGAAAGAGAAGGTTGCGAAGGGGGGGAATAACCACTGCCTGTGGCAGCTGTGAGCTTATTAGAGGCATCGTGGGTGAAGGTGAAGTACCAGCGGTTCGCGATTTTGAGGTAATTACATGTATAATAAAGTGAAACCGATCTTGATCACCCACAGACCTAAATGTCAATTGTTTTAATATCATAATCAGGATATGGCAGTCTTCCTGACCATTGCTACCTCTCTGAATGAACTTGAGCTTTAAGTGACTGATTTTATGTTTCTATTCCAAGTATAAATTTACGGTTCACAAACAGTATTGTGAATATACTAAGTTATCCCACGCAGGGATTCTGTGGCCTAGTTCGGTGAAAATGTCCTTTGAGAAAAGCCTCTGTTGTTCCCCGATAACTACCGACCATGAAGTAATTGCTAAAATGCCCTGATGCTTATAACTTTACCCTAGCATACATCTGACAGATGCAAAAGTATTACATCTCTCTATGGCTCTCTGTCTCTCTTTCCCTCTCCCTCTCCCTCTCTCTCTCTTAGTCTCTCTCTGTGTCTCTCTGTCTCTTGCTGAGTGAAAAGAAATTACTGTGTTCTCATATTATTCGCGCGATGGCGCTGGCTAAAGGAATCGCGAGCCACGTACCTGTTTAAAGCTTTTATTATAGGTCCAAAAGATAATCTTCATTTAAAATGGGACTGTTTTTATATGCTGGATGTGGTGTAGCTCTAACGCTTGACATGGTTGCCGACTGCGAATGTTAACATTCCGATGTAGCACGTATACCTGTTCTGTGCGACTGGTCGATCATTGGTTGCACAATGCGTCTCCTGGCGTTGATGAACCTTCGAGTGGAAAACCAAACGATGATCACCGATAAGAAAATTCTGTTGCTAGAAGTCTATTTCGCTGACAACACGAATTAAATAGTAATTAATTGCAATTAAATAGACTTCGAGTAGGCGTGCAGTGTAATATTTGCATAGCCTACGCCTCCCCTCCTCAAGAACCACCCGCATTTTCTGTTCAGCACCATTCCTCCACGTCCAGCCCATAAGCCCCAGCGACCCCTTTCCGCGTTTTGGGTAGAGATTGTTTGGGAAGAGGCCGAGTGCTTGCATTTGCTTGCATTTCCATCGTGTGTTACTATGCAGTCTTACCGTATTTTGGAGGCGTTATATTTATATAAGACAACATGTTGTAGACTTAGTTCGTAGGCCTTCTTATTTAAGTTCGGCCTGTTTATGTGAAGAGTGTACTGACCGGTTCTTTCGTTTGAGGTCAGTTCAGTATTATGTAAAGTGTCTCATGCCTGCGTGTGTCACTGAAACGAGCATTCTCGAAGGATTTCGTATTCGTAATTACTCGAAATTTCTGAAGTGCTACTTAAAAGCTAAGCGCAAGGCACCAGCTTATTCATGAGCGCTGCGTCAAGTCCGTGGGGTTGTTCAACGATGCCATGTCAATAACCAAGTCCGGTTGCCAGAAGACCAGAGAGAGGGGGAGGAGGTTATGGTGGGTTGTAAGTCAAATTATGTCCGCAGCTGGAAATGTGACCTATGCGTGACCTCTTAATTGTCCCTGAATTAGACCAATATTTATCTGCATACACAGTGAGTTCCATATTTAGGAATCGGTGGTTGTATTCTGTGCCACTGACCAGTTGTTGACCTGCGACATGGACAGTCCAGTCTGGTCAGCCAGTTCTTTCTTCTGGTCCTCCGATGGATACGGATGCTGAAACGGACAACAGAATACCAATATTCTAACTACCACTTCCATCGAACCATGTATTGTGTATGCATTCTTATGTGAGAAAACATTGTCACTAACTCCACCATTGTGGTCAGCATCATTGTTGTTATCGCCATCATCATCGTCGTCATCATAATCATCACCGTGATCATCGTAATCATTATAATTGTCATCATTTAATTACGCGGTTGTGCACAAGTATGGATGTATGCTGATCCTATCGAAGTAATTACGTAAGTAGCCTATGTTCATTGTGGACCATTTTTCTGGTAAACTATAAACGGTCTAAGTAAGTAAGTAAGTAAGTAAAGTAAGTAAGTAGGTAAGTAATGCATTTGTGAATAGGTGGTAAACTATAAACGGTCTAAGTAAGTAAGTAAGTAAAGTAAGTAAGTAAGTAAGTAATGCATTTGTGAATAGGTACCAGGAGATGTTGAAAGAGCCAGGTGCGCATGACGTTCGTTGCTGTTTTGGCGAAGCTGCCTCTTCTCTTCCGTTGCCGAATCCGACTGGAATTTTCACAGTCATCGTCGTCGTCGTCGTCCTCTTCCTCGCAGTATCTCGTTCTATCATGCGCCTCTTCCACTTCCACTCCTCCTTCACTCGTCTCCGGGGATTTCCTTCCTTTCATCAAATACTATGTGTTGATAATAAACCTTAGTGCAATTTGCAGTGCATGTTGACAAATGCATTACTTAATGCATATATCATGGATGGATGGATTGATGGATCGATGGATAGATCGATGAATGGATGAATCGATCGATCGATGGATCGTAGGCATCCATTCATGTATCTATGACAGACAGACAGACAGGCAGGCAGGCAGGCAGGCAGGCTGACTGATGGACAAATTAATACAGACAGTCAGTCAGGTAGATAGTGCGTGTATCCCGGTTTTGCTTATGTCAGAGAAGACAACAGGACACGGATTTGTGCAGATGGAAATGCAATCATGTCATGTGTTCGAACTTATGAACGACATAAGCAGGAGTCGAACACAGAACGTGAAGGTGAAAGGTCGACGCTTTGCCACTCGATCAATTGGTCAAATCTCTTTGTCTCTGTAACCTTTCTTTCTCTCTCAATCACCCATACAACATCCTATCCGTGTGTGTGTGCGTGCGTGTGTATGTCTGTGTACATGTGTGTCCAAGTGTGAGTGTGTCGAGGCTGATGCGCGTGTGTCATCACGAATGGCGATTGGTAGTCAGCGTTGCAGAAAATGCATGCGATGTTACTGTCGACTTTCGTTTCGTTTCTATCCATTGAGACGAGAACCGAAGAATTGGCTCTCCGGGGCCTATTCATTACGCTCGCCGATCTAGCGCAGCCGCCGTTCGCACCCATTGCTTTTCAATTACTGAAGGCCAAATGCACCGAATTCCGCGGCTGCTTCGAAAGCCCATCATCGGATTGCAAAGAAATCGGCCTTCTAGGATGCGAGCTACCACCGAATTATATTAATTCGACTGTTCTCATAGACGGTCAGTAACATAACCCGAATTGGTCGTCTCTGTCCATCCATCCATCCGTCTTTTTATATCTGTTCCTCTTCCTTTCGTCCAATCATTAACATATCTGTCTAGTCCGTCCATCGGTCCATCTGGCTGTCCCTCAGTCTGTCTGGCCGTCTGTCTTTGCTTCTGTCAGTCTGTTTGTACGTCCGTCCATCTGTACGTTTGTCGGACGGTCAGTGCTGTCCGTCCGTCCATCCGTCCGTCCGTCCGTCCGTCCGTCCTGTCTTCGGGTCACCTGCCCTTCCGTCCGTCCGTGCGTCCTTTCTTTCGTCCATCTGCGATCTTTGCCTGGATTCGTCTGTCCCTCCACGTGACTGGATCGGTGCATAATCGCAATGAATGGACTCTGATGACTGATTTCATTCGATGATGGCATCGAATGAAACTGGAATTGATTTCGTTGCAGACAATTGACAATTGCTTTTCCAGGACGTTCTCTAGATGTGCTCTAGGCAACCACATTCCCTCGAAGGTCAGGCGATATGTCGTGATGAGCCACCATCGAACTTTTCTCCGGGAACCAGCGTCAAAGACAAGCCATGTGACGAATCATAAGCGCTCTTGAAGGAGACCAGCGTTTTGAGACAAGTTCCACAACCACACCGGAACCAGCGTAAGGTACAACCGAAATGGTTCCTGCATGGACATGGTAAAACCACATGAGACAAAAACGACTGGAGTCAGTTGTTAACAGCTGACGAGACGAATGACAACGTTCATGTTGCATATGAAAGATTAGGCTTTATATTGCGTGATATATTAATCTCAGTCGAAAGCTCTACCCGTTTCGACACAACCGCCACCATAGTTTTGTTAAAAATTGGGACAGAACAGGTTAATTTGCATTAGATTAGGCCAGTTAATTTATCCATTAGTTAATTTATCCATTAGTTAATTTATATATTAGTTAATTTATCTATTAGTTAATTTATCCATTAGTTTATTTATCCATTTACTATACGGCGTTTGGAAAGTTCTTTAGGAATATCGCTTGCAGTTGTGGATCAGGAGATGAAGAGCCTGTCAGTTGTAGGATCCATTGTCTCCATCTTCACTCTTCTGGTGAGTTTTAAAGAGGCTTATAAACAAATGTTAGCTGTCACCCTGTAATCGGAACTCATTGTCCGTCTGATATCACTTTAATTATTTTTGACACCTATTCATATTTTGCTATAGGATGAACTGAAATATTGATTGTTATTCGGTGTTCAATAAAAGGCTTCAATTCAATACATTTTTATCATTTAATGCCTGAAGACCTAGATTGGATTACCGTTTCCAGCAGTTGGATCGCATGAAGCATTTGCGCTAGAATTTGATGAAAACTTCGACGTGACAGCTGCCGTCGTGCTTGACTGGATAACATGAGCGACATCGCAGTTGACCTTTGACTTACGTACGGTCTGAAATACATTAGGTGTGCCGAGGTTCAGAATTCTACTCTAATTCAATGTGAAATTCGTCAGAAGACTTCTATATCGTCCGGAAACACACAGTATGCAGCAAAATTATCTATGATTGCTATAACTATGTTAGCTGAATAATTCTTAGTCGCAACTCCGCCACCGACTTTAGTCGGGTAGTGCCAGTCCCAAGCCTGGATAAAGAAGGAGGGCGACGTCAACGGCCTCTGGTGCCATAAGATGTCGTTAAACGCTGGAACTATTACTACTATTCTTTAGTTGCTTATTTATAACTTGCTTACTTTCTTTGATTATTTTTTCACTTTCTTGTGTCTGTTTACTTGTACTTGTGTAGTAGTGTGCCGTCGGTGGATGATGCCTTCCATACATTTGTTGATCTGTATGTCTCTGTATGTGCTGTGCTTGTGTGTGTCTGTGTCCATGACCGTCTGACTTATCAGACGTGGCTCTCAGGACCCCAGTGGTTGAAATTCTAGATAGTTGGCACTTTCGAAGTCCACTGCGTCACAGTTTCATCATTATCGTCAAAGATCCACACAGCAGACGGCTGTGCCGCAGGAAGAGACTGTCATCGTGTGATACTGGTTTCACTGCTGATAACAGATTTGGATACTCAATTGTTTTCTTGGTTCTCGAAGAAATGTCAGATACAGCTTTTTTCAAGCGGAAGTAAGTGTATGTAACATGATTTTTATGCTTGCGTCATATAATTGGAACAGCAAATGGCAATTTCTGTGACACATAATGTATCATGATGCCAAGCATTAAGCCTATGTAATTTTGGTGATCATCGACCAAAACTCCGTATGAATAATCAATGCCGTTAAGGAAACAGAAATCATATTTACCGGTGACGTTTATTAAAGTCAGTATGCATTGGATTTCATCAACAACTGATCGACCTGATAATTAATCAATCGATTGAAATCTACTGAGTACTCTGGTCCATTTACCTGATCACATTGGAATTCGACCCAGTCTGACTGGAACTCGTTTCTATTTGACCGGACTTCCTCGCTGTTTAAAAGGTCTTCGGTATCACGTGACCGGAAGTTCTGTTCGCGTATTTCGTCTCCTTTATCCGCCCACTGACCTTCTGACCTCGCGTTGTCAACCACAAGTTCCACCGGCATCTTGCCTCTCAGGCAACTTATATAGCGTTGGCAGAAATTTTCACACAGCTCATGCACCTAAAATATGTCTGCATTGGTTGTTGTATCTACACGCAACCTATTTCGAGTCATGTAAATGTTCAGCACACTTTAAGGAGAGGAACTTTGTAAACAGAAAATTGCTTGTAAATTAAACCCCAAGACTTTTGTATGCAATCATTAATTTTACAGTTGGTTGTAAAAATTTACTAAAAATCAACAGTGTTGTAGTATCTTAAGAACGAACTCAAATAGGCCTAAAAATGGTATTCATGAGCAGGCTTAGTCTAGGTGACCGATCTACAACTAAGGCGGTCATTATCTAAGTTTGGTTGGAATCGAACCCCATCACCATCAGAGGTAGTTACATGTACACAGTTGTATAGCAGCTTATGGCGTCTAGTTGGATTGACCTGAAAATGGTCAGGTCTCTTGGCCTCTTGGCTAAATAGCTGAAGACAAAAAGCAACTAATAATATGCGGCTGTACATAAAATGAATCATTTCCGAATATAGACGCATTAATGATTATTCCGTATTTAAGTGTTTCTTGCGACTGAACATTGTATAATTTGTTTGAACTTTAGCTTTGCGAAAGTAGTAGGCTATTTCTTTTCTTTTTGTGGACAGATGCTGTTCTCTTTTTAGTTAAGAATTGATTAGCTGCTCGTATATAAGACATTAGCCATCGATATATTATTGTATTATAGGCTGCCCTAAATTAGCGGGCCCTTGGACCTTTTTGGGCAGACCTTTGCATCCAAATAAGTGTTTTTGTTACTTACATTTGCAATGTTTTATTCTGTTTTGGAGCAATAAACAACTTATATATAATGGCAGATAAAAGAAACATAAATCGCAGGTTCACCTTTTCTATTTCCAGTAGGTGAAACCGCAAGACTTGTATCGCCTGGATCATCTGCACAAACAAAAAACATATAAATTATACAATAAAAATAAGTTCAGGTACATCTATAAGTATATGCGAATAAATGAAGAACTCCGTCTCAGATTACCTCAAGAGGAAGCCTGTGTCTGTCTCAAGCCAGGATTTGCAACCGACCCAGGTAATAAAACCATTTGTAAAAAGACGTAACAAACACCTGGCCAATGATGATGATGCCAAACAAGAACAGGCTGAAAGAAAGACATCGCATAAGACTAAGAAAAATTCTCCACACATCATATATCATAGATAAAGGAAAGAAGGAACAAAAGCAGGATAACAGTAAGGAAGCAAGGAAAAATGCTCGAAGGAAGAAAGAAAGGAAGGAAGCAAGGAAGGAAGGAAGACTCGTCGATGAAGGAACGTACGAACGAAAGAAGCAACGCAGAGTGGAAAGGAGTCTGTCTTATGGTGTCCATAATTTTAAAATTGGACGGATTACTGGACGAACAAACGGGCGAACGGATAATCAAGGACTCGAGTGATGAATTGGTGGTTTAATTCATATAGATCAATATTAGATGAATGAGGTCATTTGATTGCATAATATGGCCACTTACCAAGTTATCTAGCTGCTTATAAGGCGACGGGAAGGTATTGAACATCTTAAACACAAAAAACGTCACTTGTAAACAAAATTACTAATCACTTTTCCACTAGACAAAGAACTCGGATAGCAAACGCCCAGACACACACATACATGCATAAGTACAAAGAAATAAACGTGCGTACATACATTTGCACACAGGAATTGTGGAAAATCTCTAAATTTTGGCCTCCATCGTTAAAGATCACGCTGGACAAAACAGCTTGGCGTCTCATCGTTGACTGGAACGGCTACCCTCTGCTGAGTTCGCAACCCGAAACATACATACATACATACACACACGCATACATACATACACACATGTGCATGCATACATACGTACATAACACATACATATATACATGCATATATATGTATACACACTGTACGTATGTATACAATAATACATGTATGCATGGATACACATGCAGAGAATATCCGGGCTTTTTCAACGGTTTTTGCCACATCTGTTCGATGTTTGATCTGTTCAATCTAATCAAAATGGAGGCCGAGTTTCGACGACTGAAACTGTCCGTATACTGTCCGAAGCTGCATGAAATCTGAGACATTGCCTTTTAATTACCTGCTTCTATTGATCATTTTATGTTTTTGTCTTAAATTTTGAAATGGTTATAGTATTTTGCAGCCCATCATTACTTAAGCAGTCGTTGACTAAATCAATTGTCGTAGTTAGTAAAGTGCAATTAATAGAACTGACTGACCTGAGCGGCAAAGACGATGATGTCGTCGTTGAAGGAACCAGAAGAACAGATGTCGTCGGCTGCCGGAAGTGAAGAGGGGCGACCGCAAGATGTCGCTAGTTCGCATTTTTCGAAAATCAGCGCAAGAAGAGGAAATAGCGGATGACTGTTGCAATAAGAACAGTTGAAAGACTTCGTTCATATTTTCCAATTAATTTTCGTCATTATTATGGGTTAGTCATCATCATCATTGTCGTCATCTTCATAATCCTTTTCATCTTCATCTTCATAATTCATCATTGTGATTTAACCTTCACAGATACGGTCGCCGTTTGATCTTCCTACTGACAGTGTGCAGCCGGTGTGCTCGTTTTATAGCTGAATTCGATAGAGGAGCTACTGGGGCATATAGATCATCAAATATTTTCTGCACGCTAATCACTGGACTAACACGCACTCTATACTACAAATCGATTCTAGGACTGTTCATCAATGGACTATTCATCAAAGGACTATTCATCAAGAGGATTGTTCATCAAAACATATTTATTTACTATTATTTGAAATTATTGTTTCATCAAATATTTTTTAATAATTTTAATGAAATGTAACGAGAAAACATACACTTGATCTAATAATTTTTTATGTAATAATGTAATAATGTAATTATTTAATAATTTTTTATATTTTTTAAAACCTTTGATGAACAACATTTAACATGAAACAAAGCAACCCAACTGAAGCCAAAAGCAAACAAATTCCATTCACTAAGTGAAAGGTTTCAACTCAGCTTTGATGAATCGTCCTTCGATGAATCGTCCTTCGATGAATCGTCCTTCGATGAATCGTCCTTCGATGAATCGTCCTTTGATGAATCGTCCTTTGACGAATCGTCCTTTGATGAACAGTCCTTTGATGAATAGTCCTTGATGAACAGTCCTTTGATGAATCGTCCTTTGATGATCAGTCAGCATACCCTACAAATCATCTACTAGGCTAAATTACGTCTAGAAGACATTTATATTTTCACCACTCACCTGTAGATGAAGTCAGCTTCACCTGGATTGCAGCCAGAAAAACCAAGAGCACCTGGAATAACGTCGATGTCGGAGCACCTTGGCCTCTGTGTTCGATGTGACGCTGAAGGAGACCGCCTAGGAGAGAGGAATTGGTTGTCCGAAGGATCGAAGCCTCTCGAAAGACCTTCCATAGTTAGGAAGGATGATGATTATGTGTTGGTAGAAATAAAATAATGGAGTGTAAGGTAGGGTAAGGTAAGGTAATAGGACGTACTTCTGAATTTAAACTGCTCAGTATAGGCCCCTTATTTTAGTACATTCACTTGCTCTGCTTGTAATCATTACACCAGGTATCAGCTAGACTCAGATCGGCAATGACCCTATCGCCATTATGAGACGGTAAATTCCTGGAGAGTTAATAAGTCTACAGATATGCCGACATTGCCTACACAGAATCGCATCTAAACGGTGTCTAGCGCGGCGGCTGAATTGGTTGTTTAAATTTCTTATATGCAGAACAAAACTAGCAGGAATAGCAGAAGGTGTTTAATTTCGTGCGTTTGTTCCTTCGTAAAATATTATTTTGGAACTGCTTCTTCGTGCGTCTTTGTCATTAGAATGAAGAAAATCGCTTTGTTACAGATTGAATTCCACGCAGAATGAACGTTAATCCAGCGTCTAGCTTTCTGATCCTCAGACAAGTGCCTTCTGGAATAACACACTCATGGCCACTACATCGCTGACCAATAGCCTTTGCAAAGATGATCTGTCAATCAAACAGCGCGGCTCGGCTTCGCTTAGTGATCAAGCATCTTTGTTTAGCGCAGTAGTCAGCGTGTACCTAAACTAAACATTTTTTCGGCGCCCGTTAGACTTAAATGCCTTCCTACTGCCTCCGTCTTCCTCTACAGAGCTAAAGAAGCCCGCCATCCTAATTACCTAATTATTGTTCAACTTATTCTAACTACAATATGACTTGCCGAAAAATGCATTATTTCTTGACGAGTATACTGTAACTGTGTCTTCCACTTCGACCTTTTTCACACTCACATATCCTTCACCTAGAACGGGTTTCCAGATGGGTCATCATCATCATCATCATCACCACCACCACCATCATCGTCATCTTCACCGCCATCATTGTCATCATCATCATCATCATCATCATCATCATCATCATCATCATTATAATCATCGTCACCATCATCGTCATAATCATAGTCATCATCATCATCATCGTCGTAGTCGTCGTCATCATCATCATCATCTTATTGTTACTTTACTGTGGAAGTTTCGGGATGTAGGAACACCCAGTGGCCGCCTAGCTAAGAGGTCTATTGCCCGGTAATGTAACACCAAGACGCAAAACTTAGAATTGATATAGCGCAACTATGGTGGAGTATCTTGCAGGTGGATCTTGGGATATTCAGCTCAACGTGTCTTGCATGGACAATCAGTGGACCTTTCGAAGCATGAAATTAGGAAGTTACATATATTATATATACATTATATGTGCATATATATGTATGCCCGTAGTTCTGAATTGCAGCTATAAGGACAACCGCAGCATTGAAGCCAGAATGCAGCTGAATAATTCCGAAGGGACAAGGCTGCTCTCCCACCTGCACAGGTGACACTTTCACAGTCGATTCCATTTTACAGGAATGCACGCTTCAAAGGTAAAGCAGCTTGAATAGTTGCTCAACCATAAGCGCACAGCAAGACGTACTGGATTCGAACCCCTCACATAGCAACGCCCATAAATCACAAGAATCCGCATGCAGCATGCCCCGAAGGCCTTAGTTTACACGTTAAGAGCAGCGCAAGCTCTTGGTCGGTCTTTCGCCTTACTAGCCGGGTACATGAAGCCCAGAGAGCGAACAAAGGAACAGCGGGTGATTGTGTGCAGACATGATCTTGTCTACATTTTATATATACGGACGAATACATACATGCATACATACATATATATATATACACATATATTATATTCTGCATATAGTGCACCTTTCAGTATATAGTCTTTGAAAATATATACTCTTCCCATGTGATATCTATATATTAAGACTCTGTCATGTCAGGACTTATTAAATAAATATATTTAATTCATGATACATGTATGCACATATATTTATATACATAGGGATATGGTAAGAATAGGCTATGTGCTCGTTGTATTAGGCCCAAGCCCTTCTCTAAGCAGTTAGGTAAAGCGTCAGTAAACTGATTCTACCATCAGTATGTACGGATGAGTGAATGTGTGGACACAGTTGGGCGAATCTACGCTTGGCTGAGCATTTGATTGGTCTCCTTCCATTACATGCATGCAGTCAAAGGCAGTCTTTGCCTGAACGCATGGGCCAAAGTGACAGCAAATGCGACCTTCTTAACTACGGCACCACATTTACAATTTGCACATGGATATTCTGAGTACTGCCGCACGATAGACAGGAGATTTTATGTCATGTTGCGGTCTAGACACAGCGTTTTAAGAGAACCGTTGTAAATATACAAAGTAAATTATAAAAAATTCGTCGTCATCGTCGTCGTCATCATCATCGTCATCGTCGGAATACATGAATATTCTGAGTACTACCGACAGATGAAGAGCTGTTTTCATGTCATGTTGCGATCAAGACCCAGCTTCTGGGAGGACCTGTGTGAGTGCCACGCTTAGCCGAGTAAATGCAGAAAAATTCCACTAATAGGCGAAAAGTGCTTTGATAACTGGTGTGTACTTCGGGTGTGGCTAACTGTGGACGGCCGACATTTGAACAACGTGCGTGGCCAATATGTCTATGTACATTCGCCAAGCATAGTTTGAACGACAACAGATAACTCCAACATGACGTCATATATAGTTTGATGTGGGTAGCTGTGACAGCTTAGACGGATTCAAAGTTATTGACGAAACAGGATGTTGAATAAAATGCTGGATTATCCTTTGGATTGAGCCTTTTTGTTTGTATGACTGAGGAATAACTGGTGAATGATTACTACTGGCTCATTGCCAGGACTATCGTTGGAACATCTGAACCAGATTGAACCGGATTTTAAGCATGGATCGCTTCGAATGGATCTTCCTGCCAGTTGTGATAATCTTGGTCTCACTTGTAAGTCGAAACATTCTGTAGTCTATGTTTGTAGTCGTTACTGTTGTAATCGTCTTCGTATTATTCAGTCTATTGATAATTCTGTTGCTATTGGTATCTTTGTAAGGTCTATTGGAAATGGCAGGGGCAGTAGAAGTCACAGGTCACATGGAAGTAGAGGTATAAGTTTTATAGTTGATATGGCTGCATTCATACAGCACGAAATATAATGCCCAAGTACTAAAAACCTTGAGCAGTCAGTCGAACCGAGTAGACCTAATCATGCATGAAAGACTTATTCAATGCCCCTAAACAGCTCGTGAAAAGCTTTCTGGGATACAAGTCCGCTGGCACTCAGCCAATCTGTTCAGTATTTAGTAGACATATTATACTTACGGAACTAGCAATGTTATTTTTTACACCGTTGACATTTATTAGTATACGGCTTTATGTGTGTCATATACAGTACAAGGGGTCGGCACTGGAAAGAGGCCATGACCCTGTTCGGAAACCTACATGGGCAGACCCTTTAAAACTCAAAGGTTGATGTGAAATTTTGGAGATTAAAAAAGGTCGTCAAAACTATGACTTTTATTAAATAAACGTCTCGTTGTTTCGTGGTGTGTTGTCTAATCGAATAATAGCATCATGCATATTAATGTCGTTGCTGGTGTTGTTGCTGCTGCTGCTGATGATGATGTTATTGCAAAGTGCTTGTGCTTGCATGGAAGGGCTTTCCAGTCACGTGTCTACGTCTGACAGGCACCTATTTCTGAGTAGAGTAGCGTAACCCTGACATTTTACAAACACCTGTGTGATCCTCCTCTGCTTCGTTTTTCTACTTCCTAATTCATGTGGCCATTTTGGCCATGTTGATGACAAAGCTTCATCGGCAACTTATTATCGTAGACAAAACATGAGACAAAAAACAGGACTTGATGCTTAAACAGAATCGTTTGTTTGACAAAAACTACATAATATAATGTAAAATGCAAGAATTATTTGTGTACCCCATCTACATGCATATGTATATTGCATCAGAGCTTCATTCTTTAAATGCAGTGCGTAAATCTGGGGTTCTATATGCGAATGATGCTGCAGAATTTCCCAAGGAATGGAAATGATCACGCTAGTGCACACCCACATGCAGAACTACATGACTGAAATTTTTATGGCAAGCAATTGAAGCGCTACTGTAAGTTCTTTGACACGAGTGGTTGCGCTGAAGCCTGGCATAGGAGTCCATTAATGAAGTCTTTATCTGCAAACCACCAGACCACCTATTGACTGCAGAGACTTCCTGCATTTGATACCTTAGTTTGCTTCTTGCGAAACTGCATTTTTCAGATTTATATGTATTCTTTTAGCTGTGATTACTTTGTTTCTTTCTTTTTAATTATTTTCTTCCCACGCACACCTAGAGTAATTCGTAAAAGCTAATAGAAGCAAAACTCTTAAACCTGTCACTACACCAGCCAACAGCTTTCCCTATCTATATAGTGTATTCTGGGGGCGAAATAGCTCAGTTGGACATATTTATTGCCTTTAAGGGAGATGCGCTCGGATCCTGTGACCCAATGAATCCCTGTCCGCCGCCTTTCCCTGACTTCATGGCCATATTTTCCGAGACGCTGAAGATGATTCCAGACCTTCGAGAGGAGAACTGGACATCAGCTAGCACAGAATGTCCGACATCCGTCAACTGGACTGATTTCAACTCGCGACTGGAGGCCGGGGAGCCAGTTCCTCTCGATCCAGTGTGCAACCGTCCCACATCAACCCAGTCGAGTCCGTCTGTTGCTTCCACGTGGAAATCGGACTTGAGTTCATCAACCACTGAGACTAGGTCTGCTGTCAACGACTTGAGTTCATCAACCACTGAGACTAGGTCTGCTGTCAACGACTCGAGTTCATCAACCACTGAGACTAGGTCTGCTGTCAACGACTCGAGTTCATCAACCACTGAGACTAGGTCTGCTGTCAACGACTCGAGTTCATCAACCACTGAGACTGGGGCTGCTGTCAACAACCTCAAACAGTCAGAGGACAGTCGTATCGGATTACCCGTCGGCATTGCAGTCGGTGGTGGAGTTCCAATTCTAATAGTCGTCGTTGTCGTCGTCGTTGTTTGCAGGTGCGTTGTCTTCTTATTCCAGTTCTTAAGAGAGTAACCATTATTCTGATCTTTCTTTCATCATCACCGTGATTGGTCGTCATCACTATGACTGTAACCGAAAATTTATATCACGCATCTTTAATCCTATAGAAGACTTACATTACATTGCGTTGTGTAATTATAAAGGTATGCAATATGATTACCATATATAAGTGCTATCAATGACGATTAAGAAAATTGTGGCGATTAAGATGATATTCTGGTGAAAATGGTCTGGTGGATTGGATAGAATGCTATGGTAGATTGGAGCGAAGACAGATATGGTACTGACCTTCTGATTTTGGTGAAATTAATGGTTGCAGATGCAGGTTTTCAGTGCTTAAATTATAGTAGCGATGATGACGAGATTGCTGATAAAAATGACAGTGAATCATGATCCTGAAGGCGGTGATATTGGTACCTTATGACTGATATATCGGTTGAGGCGTACATCACGACGCCTCTGAACAAGAGGAAACCTGTTCGCATAGGTATTGTGACTATAGTTAACTTTATATTTATCTATGCCTAGGACGGCCCATAGCCCTTCATGCATGGATGGGAAACTAAAATGGCTCATCCCTCATACCAGTCGGACAGCGGTGGCAAAGGTCTGGCCTGATAATTTCACCGAGAATGAGTTAGGTCGAGGCTATCAGATGGCTACAGAAAAACTCCATTAATGTAGCTACAACTCAATTAATATAATATTGTTCTATAGGCCTATAGGGCACAATGTTTTGCTCCGGCATTGAGTAGGATCTCTCGAGGGTAAGTAAGTGGACGATGCCCCGTATGACATATGATATATTAACGAACTTATTAATGTAGTTAATAGGACACATGTTATATTAACTCCCGCATATACTAACTCTTTATTTTCGACTTTCTCCAGGCGCAGAGCAAAGCGAATAACAGCAACTGACTACTTGCGAAATCAGTCGATTAATAGCCAGAATGTCCTTATCCCTGAAATGGACATACCGGACACTCCCCGGATACAACAGGTCAGTGTATATCATGGTCAATAGGGTCTCGCCAAAAATCTCAGCATCGTATTCGTATCGTCTTGAACAGAAATTCAGCTGTACCCCTTGACAGCTATCCGCACATCAGCATCATTGATCATCTTCACTCGGTAGCTGCAATCGTCATCTTATTTGTCAGCAGTTATTTGTCAGCAGTAGGCTTATTATCAGTCAATCAACATTTTAGCCCAATCTAATGACTTCTATAACGCCATAATAATAATAATACACAAGGCTTCAAGTAAAGCCGTATACTCACAAATTATAATCCGTTGGAGAATCCTGGTGGAAATCCGATGAGTCAAAGAAACCAGTAGTCGAGTTACCGTGGATAAGTAAGTTGAAACTGTGAGTATTAAGTTTAGACGTGAATGATATTTAAAAGTGACAGAACGCACAAAATTGAGTATTGAATTCACGCCGAAGTTCTGGGTGGTGAATTTACTACTCAATAACCATCATAACTGAATATTCTTAACTTAACTTATTAGTTGACTACGGTCGTTCACTTAGAAAATTGGTAGACGGACTAAGATTAAGCCTATTAGTCAAAGCATTAGTCAATCTTCTCCTGCTTCTTTCCATTATAATCGTCATCGGATACTCTTTGAATTTCTACTTTTGTTTCATGTGTCTCCTTTGTTTTAAGGCCACAACAATTTCTAGTGGGTAGGCCTACTACTCTCGTCACAATATTGCAGTAACACAATTATCAGTGTCACAGAAACACTTCAACACTTCGGCATCTACTAACTGTATAGTGTAGGCCTATAGAGGCCATTTTATCTAAAGGACATCTAAATGACATTTTATCGCTTCTTGACAACTGAGCTTTGGGGAAGTAACATAAGTATTTTGGATAGACAATTTACAAGTAACGGTTAGGCACTGTGGATACGACGCTGACAAGCACGTGTCGAACGAAGTTTATATCTGGATTGGGCCGTTCATGGAATATTAAACTCTGACGTCATCTTAAGGCTAGCGAGGAGAGATACTTATAAGGTACTGTAGAAATGTTCAGTCTCATAGCAAAGCATAACCCACGACCATCTGGACCAACTCAGCCTACCATCTCTGCGAGGTCAGTGACGAAGTACCAAAGTCAGTTGAGAGGTTAATAAAACGTGTCCTATTACTGGGCTGTTCATGTACTTCAGCCATGCACGATACCACGCTTGTTCAGTACCAAGCTTGCTCAGTACCACGCTCGCTCAGTAGTGTTGCTAGAGGTGTGTAAACGATTCAGTGTGTTGCTTAAACCTTCTTCTTGAGTAGTTGTCGAGTAGTTTTTATAGAAGCGTGTAGACAGTTAAGTGCATTGCCTTCACCTTCTTTACCATTCATGACTAACGATGATAAAAATAAGGGTCACTATACATTACGTGACTCATAGTCTTACTGATAGAAATAGGCTTCTTCTCCCAGCTTTCTGCCTTGCCTGGTCATCCAACCGTGACCAGTCACACCGGTTCTGACTCAACTAGAGGCCAACTCATGCCTTATAGCATGGATTCCTATAAGGTAGTATCTAGATGGGAAACCCAACGTAGCTCTTGAGTCTGACTGCTGTAGTAGGAAGTGTAAACGAGTGTATTCGGCTGTCAAATAATACCAGCGGTTTCACAGACTTCTAAGGCGCCCGTATCTGACCAGATATTCCGTTACATTAAAAAATGTAAAGAAATGACATATGTTCAGGGGAGACCTGAGCGCCAATGGTTGGGCACTGACACTTGTTTTTCTGTAGAAGAGCTCTGCTTAAAGACAATAGTCACTTTTGATAATTCTAATCTGATCTAGGAAGCTACAGCGAGATGCCTGAATCGTCAAATGGTTATCGACATTTAATAATGCTGCATAAGCCTACATGTATGGGACCAGCTGTTTTTCTCTGGTACTGAACAGGATCTCTCAAGGGGAGGTCAGTTGGCGACGCTGCCAATTTGGGGGCGGGGGTAGATACATACATGTAGGGCTAAAAAGTTATCACACTTGGGTGAAAAGGTTATCTTGGCCGAGGCGCAAACACGACCAAGCCAATCTGTCGACAGGATATGACAGGCGCCTGATAAACCTTACCATTGCATTGCCTTTACTGTCTTATCATTGCGAAGGAATCCCATTCGCATAATGATGTCGACGTTGTTAGAAGATTCGTTTTTGTTTGTTTTGAAGAATGTGGTCATAATTCCCGGCTTCACGTGCCAAGAGTCCTCAACCGATGCAAGCATTCGAAGGCCAACTGGCGGTCGTGGCCTTGCTGTTGTCGTCATCGAAACTAAAAACTCAGATGAGTTGGATACAAAAGGCGTACAAGGATGCGATAACAAAGCTTTCGAAGCCGAGGAGGAGGACTTAGAAGACGTAGGATACGCGGGCTCTGAGGCATGTCAGGAAAACTGGGAGAACGAATGGAACAACAAGTTCGAAGAGGCACTGATGGAGAGCAACGAGAATCTCCCCCAAGATGCGGCTAATGACGGAAATGGGGAGATTGAGTCCGGTTCAGCAAAGCAGAAACTTGCATCACGGATCTCAGTACCAAGCAACACCTCGAAGGACTGGCCTTCAACAGCGAGATCAACGTCATCTGCGGTCAGCTCTCCTACAGCAACAAAGCCGCCAGCTCTTAATTTCAACCTCCCTTCCTCTTTCAAACCAGTTGCTTTCCCAGCTGGCAATTCCTCACCTACGAAGCTATCGTCGTCTCCTCTCAGCTCTCCTTCTGCGGGGAAGAAACCAGCATTTAAATTCAAACTGCCTTCCCCCACCAAACCCACTGCTTTCCTATCTAACGATTCTTCACCTACTAAATCACCGACGTCTCCATTCAACCAGCCTTCTCCCACAAAATGGCCAACATCTGGGGTCGATCAGACGGCAACTCCCTCTAACCCATCTTTCGAACAAAGGCCACCGTCAGTAACTCTGACATCGGATGCACCACCGGCATACTCTTCCCCCATTATTAAACCCAACGGAAATCGTCCGAGTTTCCAGACGAAACCACGAGAGTCTTCAATGCGCCCTACGCCACCTGCGACACCTACGACTCCCAGTGGGCTTCCGACATACACAGAGGTCATGGCTACCCGTGGCACTCCGTCTTCATCTCGCCCTGGACCAAATTCATCCCCAAAACAACAAAGACCGACGCCCTCGAAGCGATCTGACCTGGCGGGGGCAGCAGCAGCGTCACCAGTGGAAGTGGTAAATTCAGCTCAAGGAAATCCCAACCACTGGAAAATGCAAGCCAAAAGAAGCAGCAAGGCCCCTAGCGAGCCAGAAAAGCCAGCAAACACTGCCGTTGTCAGACCTTGGACTGGTAGTGCAGGTCCATCCTCTGACGGGAGACAGAGTACGTTGCGCTCTACCCCAGCAGTGGTAACCGCCAACCCAGCCTCAGCAGCAGAGGAGGCACCTGGCGACTCTGTTGGTGAATACTCCTCTAGACCGGTTCGTTCATTGCTCAGTCAATTCGAAGCGGCAAACAGAAATCCATAACAACACTTCTCATCACGATGTCTTTCATTCCGCAGAATTAACTCAAAGGGCCTGAACCAGTTTAGAAGGGAGATGTCACTCCTCATCTCATGAAAGTTGGAAATGTGTGTGCATTGGTAAGAAAATCCAGAGTCAGCCTCGGGTGCTTTTTGTTTACATGTAGCCAGTACATAAATAAAGCACTATGTGCGGACATTACAGGAACGAAATTTAAGCATATGGTTAACTCAGGTTCACCTAAATGTTTATGTCGCAGTTATTTTTTATACAATTTACGAGAGAATGGAAAGTGCTATTCAAAATGCCGAACCTTTGAAGGAACTTTTAACTTGATTTGTGGAGTTCCATGCACTCTTGCAAACGTGAGTCTATTGAATAAACATAATCGATTGATTGAAGGAGATCCGGCCCCTTCATCCCGCTTGCCTACGCCCACGCAGCTGAAAAACAGACGAAAAATTCTGCCCTAACTCCGCGTGTTCTTTCCTCCCTTAGCCCCACGGCAGAGCAGCCACAAACGTCACAGCGACCATCTTCAATCTTTTACCCCTTTGTTTTGACGCAGAACTGCAACGGACCCATGGATACCCGCACATAGGGGCAGATGGGGCACTTGCCTCCTTCTTGAATTAATATCTGAATTTTTTGGCTTCTATTAGGCCGTGACAACATTTCCCAGTTTTCATGTTTCGACCCATCGTGCACAAATTTCTATGGGCGCTCATGAACAGAACTCGTCGATTTTGTTATCATTGGGCACCTTTAGTTTAAGAGATGAATGTCAACTTCACGGTTACAACAGAATCGATAACAGAATGATGACAGGTGCCAGTCATCCCTCAAGCCTTCGCGCTTGTGAATAAGCTGATCCCCGTGACGTGGCTTTCGTTGGGCGCTGTAGAAATCTCGGGATTACGATCTATAACCCGTTACTGGTTGGCCCGAGCGATTGCGTTTCCTGTCCTGTTGCACCAAATAATAAAGTCGACTTCTGGTTTGCGGCTTTGATTTCGACTGCTACTAGGTTTGTAAACCTACTTTTGGGTTATGACATGGGCACTACAGAAGTTACTAAATGGAACCTAATTTCTTCAGGTGTTGCAGTAAATAGGCTATTGTAATTTCCTAATTTTTTAAATGACAGTAATTAGGCTATTGTACAGTGATTTTCTAATTTTTCAGTTACAGTAAACAAGAACACGTTGTCTCAAAGGTAAGTATTGCGATGATACGTTGAAGGAGTGGATGCAATAACAAAATTGTACAGTTTGGTTGGTTGTTTGTTTCCACATAGAAACCCTTCATCTCACTAATGAAAGCATGATTACAGTGACGTTTAAGCTCGAAATATTACACAAGCCAACATATTTTCGTACCTGTTTCCAAGAAAAATCCACAGACTTTCGCTGAATTAGCGCTTAATTAATCAAAGGACAAGCCGTCTTAAACTACACGTAATTCACAGCTTATACTTACAAAGATTTGTTATAGGCTCGTCTAAAACTATTTTCATATCGCAAAAGGAAAGCTGCTTCATGATGCGAGACGTTACGACTCTGAAGGTTTCAGCTTCAGATCTGTAGCAATTAAATTTCGATTCTAAATGAACGTGTGTATATATCAAGACACTTAATATAGCGCCTTTTGTACCTAGCAAAAGCGCAGTGGTATAGTTTAACAGAGCTCACGGCGCATCTCAAAACAGATTTTATGACTAAGTTCATGGCAAAATATAGGGCCCTAAATAATTTTAGAAGAATTTTTCTTCTATCGTCCCACATGTTCAGTAAATTTTTCTTCCATCATCCCACATGTTCAATAAATTAGCAATTAGAACAGCCAGCATAGATAATTTATTAACTGCTTTAATTAAGTGATAACCGTTTGAACAAATAATAATATATAAATGTCACATTATAATACATTAAGATAATGTGTTGCAGTGAGGCCATCGCAACAACAATGGATCACATTTCTGTTCTTCACCAGCGTTGTTAGATGAATAAAGCCACACATATATATGTTACATAATAATGTATTGTAATGCTCGTAACCTCAGTTTTATATAGAGCATTCTACGTATCTCTCGAAAGCTCTCCCCGCCATCCTTACTAATTTTCAGGTTCTTTTAGAACGACATGTACAAACGAAGGCGAATGATGCTCGAACAACTGGAGTGTTCACTAGTAGGCTCTCGCACACACGTAGAACCGACCAACGAAATCTCAACCTAGCATAGCAAAAATTTTAAATTAATGATAACAATGATGGATCACTGCTACCTCAAAATATAATGAATTAATAAATAATTTTAACAAAAACAGCAATAACCTTTTGCGTGAAACTGCGAAAATGTCACAAGTTTCGCCGCCTAAGCAGCGGCTAAGCGGAGAAGGAAACCAGAAAAGTAAACAGCAAGGCCACCTCGAGGAAAAAGTTTCAGGAAATTTGCTAACTACTCTGTTTTTCAGTGTGTCTTCGATTCTGCGCTGTAGTAACATTTGATGACATAAATATGAATTATCCAAACCCTCTGCAATGCTTGCACTGCTAAAGTTAAGCGCTGAAATTGAAAATAGTGCAACAGCACGAACGTCATTACAGTTGATATATATATATATATATATATATATATATATATATATATACGATAGTTAAGGCGTTCATTCAATGTAAGGCCGCGCGATCCACTTTCAGAAGCAACTTGGACGACATTTTATAAACGTAGTTCAAATGTCAAAATGCTTTGGAGAAATCGATGAAACACGTCCGATAACATAATAGATGAAGCACATCCGGTAAGATAATATATATGTTGTATCAGATTAGCCTACTTAGAAAGAATCAACAAAAAACAACGATCGAAGTTGCGCTATCATCTGTCCACACACCTCACCTAGACTACTTCATCAACGTCTTTCAATATATATGTATTTGGACAACATCTGTCGTTCATCGCAGTAAATCTTCAGTCTTCCACGATTAAGCGCTATGTCGACGCGAATTTCGAATCTCGTTATAGCCGTCCCTTAAGCCCTACCCGTAGAGGCAGCCATGGGTGTGAAGTGTTAGGACTTCATTTTCTTAGCCTTGGCTTATAAGAGCAGGTGGCCTACCCTCTCCCTCAGATGAATCAGGAAAACTGTGCCCAAAATGCAAACCGGTTTCCATTTTGGTTTCGTCAGACGAACCAGGGCAGAGTTCCTTCGACCGACACAGTCAGAGTCTGTGGTAGCTCGAGAGTAGATCAGCGATGTCCGATGTTGTATGGGCTGTCGCGGCCTGGTTCTGGTTGAGGTAGACGGTGGCGAGATTTGGCAGCGGGGTAACGGGCGCTAGAGAGCCGTGTCCCCCTCCGGCGAGGCGCCCTCCAGAAGAGACGGTGTTGTGCTGTTGGAAGAGTAGCTCGGACATCAGGAGACTGGCGGACGGCAGGAGGGTCTGAGGAGCAGCAGCGGATGAGGGGCAGAGCGGCGGACAGGTTGTCGAGGGGAAGACGTTGGTAGGTGCATGGCGGTGGTCAGCGAGGAGCGGGCTATTGTCCAGTAGAAGGTTGGTCAGTCCTGAATGGTCGTTCATCACTGCCTCCCCTGCTGTTGGAGAGCCAGGCTCCTTCTTCGGTTCTTGGTTCATCCTGTAATCGGATCCGTAGTCGGATCCGGAATTCTGACACGGACCGAGTGACGTATCCCTTTAATCCAACAGGTAACCAATTTATCGTTAATTAGTCATCGGTATAATTAATTTAACAAGTTTTGTATGCAAGTCAAAAGCACCTACAGTCATCAGTACAACATTTTTAAAATAAGGTTATCATCATTATCACCATCATCTTATTCTTATTCTTTATCGTATAGTCATCACTATCATAATCATCGTCGTCATCCACCTCCCCTTACTCTTCTCCTTCCTCCTCTTCCCCTCCTCCACCTCCTTGTTCTCCTCCTTATCATCGTAGTCGTTGTCGTCGTCGTTGTTATCGTCGTCGTTGCAGTCGTCGTTGCTTAACCTGATCTATGTTCTGTAGTCTGAAGCTCTACCCTTGCCAACATGCCCACATGGGGCCTATATGGGACCAATACTTCCACATGGAACCTTTATAGGGCCCATGTGGGTCACACTAAATGCTCATGAGCATACTGGTAGGGACATCGCTTCATGTATCCGTAGTCCCTCTTGTTTTCTCTTTAAGTCTAATTTCATCCTTTTTGACCTAGTTTCCCTTACATACCCCAATTTTCTGACATGCGCAATTCTATTTTGAGTGTTTTATTTCTTTCATGCTTGTTCGTCGTAGTTTCTTCAGCAATCTTGTTAGGCCACTGGATCTGAACCAGCGCCTACATTTTGAGCTTCACATCCTATTGCAACTGATATCTGAAACTGAAATTTCATCTGTTATGTAACTCTTAGTACTTGCGCTGACAATTGACATTGTAAAACACCCAAGAAGTAGCTCGCTACCTACGATGCTGTATAAATTGTCGTCATTAAATTACATAGGTATAACAAAACCTGCATTTGAAGACCCCCAACGATTTGGAAGATCAACGGACTCAGTGCGAAGACCAATATTCGTCTATATGAAGCAATATTACAAAGCATTTGCTTTGTGGAGCAGAAACATGGCCAGTGACCGTGTCGAATAACCATTTTGCAAAAACGTACAATTCTACGGGGCCTCCTTTGTAATCGGAGGTCAGAATTTGTATGCAATGACAAAAACTAACAGAATTCATTCTACCAGTTAGTATTTTACAGGAACGAATCATTAGTTTTCTTTTTGCTGTGACCATCTTGCAAAATTGAAAATGTTAACTATGCAACCAACTAGTGTTGCATAGTTTTCTTCCCTTTGATTGCAGCGTGTCTTCACTACAGGGGCCCTCACGTGTTTAATCCCATCCTGGTCCCAGAAGCTCTGAACTGACCTGTCCTTGGCCTCTGCTGCTCGGTCGCGCTGCCTCCGGTTCTTGAACCAGTTGCTGACCTGCGTCGTCGTGAGTCCCGTTTCGACGGACAGTTCCCTCTTCTCCCTCGGCGAAGGATAGGGGTTCTGCGCGTACCAGTCCCTCAGGATGTTCCTCGATTTGTCCTTGAAGCAGTAGCTCGTCTCCTCGCCGTCCCAGATGGTCCGTGGTAGCGGATACTTCCTTCGGATGCGGTACTTGCCGACGGCACCGAGCGGTCTGCCTCGAAGCTTTTCTGCCTCCAAGTAGTGCGCCTTCAGCCAAAGGTTCTGCAGCTTCTGGTGGTTGGCCGGCGAGAATTGGTGACTTTCGAGGATCCGGTAGAGCTCCTTGAAGTTTCCCGAATGCAGGGCGGCCACGGCCTTCGCCTTGAGGACGCTCTCATTCTGATGAAGGTGCTCGCAGGCCGGAAGTGACCAGAGAAAGCGAACCAAGCGGTCTATGTTTCCGCTGTTCTGGAGGACCTCGCAGACGCAAGCGACCTGCTCCTGGGTGAAGCCGAACGATGCTCCTCGGACGCCCTCACCGCCGCCCTTCTCGTCCAAAGAGGGTGCTGCTAACATCGGCGTTGTAAACCCGTCCGGGGTCACGGGGTCAAGGCCGTAGATCGAGTTCGTAAACAGAGTCTGACTGTCGTCCGTAGTCGTTTCTGTAATAAACAATCGCAACAGACGTCCATTTATATGGCGCTAAATATTTAATGTAGCGTTGGTTGGATAATGTGAAGTAATGAGGAATTAATTAATTCTAGTGGAATCAAACCTTAGACGTCTGGGTTTGCAGTTCAACAACAATGATCTATCATTAACGATCAGCTTCAGTTGCAGTCCGGTCTCTCCATCACTGGATTCGGAACAGGGCGCCAGAGAAGGATTATGTTGGTCGGATATCAGGGTCCTACAGCTAAATCTACTGTTTGATGTTGCTGTGACCATCGCCCATTCTTTAATAATTTTTACACGGTGCGTTTCTGTGGGCCTGTCAAATTCCATGCACGCCACCTCTAGACCGTCCTGCGTTTTTGAGGGCAAGTCAAATTTATGTATGCCACTTCTAGTCCGTCCTCGCTCGACTGTGACCAATGTGCCGAAATTCTCGCGTCTACAACTAGGAAACTTAAATTAGGGCAAGGCGTTCAGCACTGATAGAAGCCGAATTTCATTTAAAAGGCGCAGAAGGAGTAACTGAAAAAGTGCGTAAGTATATAAGATGGCTTCTAAAATAGGGCTGGTGTTTATGACGTATGTCATATAGAACGGGCAACCTTGCAACTTTCTGTATGTATATGCCATTGCAAAGTTGTCCAACTACATGTACAACTGTATACATACATAGTCGCCGAATCTTATATACACACATATAATCTAGTTGCAAGGGTGCAAATAGGTGTAGCTAACCTAAATCTTTTGTGTGGCAAATGATAAGCGGAGGCGAAGGCGAAGGGGTCAGAGTTGAGGGGGTGGATGTGCGTGGGTTCGACCGAGGGTCGGTGCGTGCGCCAAGCCCAGCCACGCCGTCTGGCGATCGAATTCCGAAAGCTGCTATCGCTCGTTTCGAGGCGAGATTCCATTTTGCATAAAAGTCAGTTATGAAAATAAACGAAACGCCAAGAATTCGTCCAAAGAATAACCAGCAACGACTAAACCAGACACCGCGTGGCCCAAGACCAAATCTATCTGTATGTATGTTTAAGCCTTTGATATTATATATATGATATGCATTTATATAAATGGGCCATTTAGCTACTATCTCTAGGCCTACACTTGACGCTATTCTATCTCTGCCACACATACGCACACACACAGACAGACACACACAGGCAGACACACACACACACACATATATATATATATATATAATATATATATATATACCTGCTCTTTATAGGCTAGCACAGGGGAAGAGGTCATTCTTATATAAACAAAGAATGTAATTAAATTATGTGCTGTTGCTATATATACATAAACTTTTAAGCAATCAATGACTTCTGTGGGGCTTAGCACAAAGCATCAGCTAATGATTCACCCGAGCCTATCCAAAGAGAATAATAATAATAATAATAATAATAATAATAAGGCATTTATTAAGCGCCATCATCCAATGACTAGTCGACGGCGCTGAGCAGTTGTGAAGGAAGGATTTGCTCAAGACAAGTGTGACATAGGGGCTACAATATTATAATACACATATTTAGGTAGATTATTAATCTCACTTGGAATATCAGTGCACGGTATCTCAGGTACATAACTGGTATCAAGGCAAGGCGTCTTATTTTACATCTGTTCTAATATAATCTGAAACTATTATAGCGCGGTTATTGCAAATACACGAGGCATCAATCGATGTCGCTACTTTGCAAAATCGCATTCTAAAATCACAACCCAATCTACAGAACCAGGCCCACAAGATCCGCGAGACCCTGAAGCCAGAGGGCGGGGCTACGGGAGATTCGAAAAAGATGAGATTTCAGTTCTGAACTAAACAAATTCACAGAACCAGCAGAGCGGACAAATATTATGAAGGTCGATAATTTCAGGAGAGCTAAGAAGCATCGGTGTACAGAGAGAAGACAGTTCACCTGCCGACAATGCAGGTGTCAATTCTGACAGTGCAATTTATTTATTTATTTATTTATTTCGGAGGACTGCATAGTAGGTTTTGCTGAGGCACGGGATTAGTGCAACAGACAGTGTTAAGAAATATGCTAGTCTATGAAGCATTTGAGATATGTGGCAAAATCTGAGTGGTATTTGGAAAATCAAGAGAAACAAATCATGACAATATGAAAAGATTATCGGCCGTTACCCCTGTATATCCCATGTTGGGGCATATAACCCACGTATAGGGCACGGTATCCCATTGTTTAGAGCGCTCGGCTTGTAACGCGGAGATACGGGTCGAGCTTCCCATTAGGCGGTTACTGTATAGGGACTTAAAGCAAGTCATTCACTCACAGTTGCTCAGCGCCATCGATTGGTGCCTAGTCATTAGATAATGGCGCTTAATAAATGCAGAAATAAATAACAATAATGAAATTGTCTAATGAAGACCAAAATGGTCATGGAAATTTCTGGCGTGTGGCACACGAGACAATAAGAAAAGCACTGAAGGAAAGAGAAGCAAAAGAAGACTAAGTCCTCTGCAAAATCTGAAGGAAAGAGAAGCAGAGAAAGACCATTAGACAATATAGTCGAAGACAATACGAGATTTGAATTAAATATGCCTAAGACTTTATGCTTTGTTGATGACCGACGAGTAACAGATTAATCTAGGCTCTCCCATTTAGATTATCTGCGCCCTAGTTCGGCAAATGTCCCTTCTGGGGAAACCTCTGCTGCAGCTTTTGCTACCCGTTAGCTACGGACCATAAAAGCAATTGCCAAAAACTGTCCCCCATCTTGAGAACTTTACCCCCAGCATACCGTCGTTTCTGGAAAATCTTATTCGCCAAACCATTACACGCACCCCTTTTGGTCTCATATTATTTGCCAGATAGCGTCAGCGTTAACCCACATACGCACCGCTTGCTACTGACAACGCTGTACAAAAACTGTTGTCATTGCAATTACAATTTACAATACACCAAGCCGGCCTAAGTTCGCTTCTGAGGCTATTTTTTTGTAATGGACAGTGGTTAAAATTTATGCCAATGCAAGTTCATTTATACAATTATATAGCCTACAGAAATTTATATATTCATATATATATATATATATATATATATATATATATATATGGTCTACAGAAGTATATTATCTGGTTTATTTATTATTAAAATCTTCTGACGTAGACTTGAATGATGTATGCACATGTTTAGGATAATATAAATGTTCACATATAAAAGCATGGCACAAGCGATGCAACAGAACCGGCCTACATAACCAAAACTCACTGCGGTTTATACACGTACGCACACAAGCATACAGGCAAGCATCCACATACTCGCAGGCACACGTACATACAACCGTGCATGAACATTCAAGTATCTGTCTAGATCATTTGTAACCTTATACGTGATGAGATATATATGATGTATAGATTGTGAACATTTCATGTATGATCTATGTATATATGCTATACCTTCTATATATGCATACATTTTTCTATATGTATATATTGATATACTTCTAATTTAATGTATATATATATACGAGTGGATTTCATCTTCGAGAATTATGTATGGGGTTGGTGTGGAGTGTTTGTAAGAAAGCTAATTTGACATGGAGCAGAGGCGGACAGACATAGACGTAGAGATACACAGACAGGGAAAAGGACAGACACAGGCAGACACGCATACAGACCGAGATCGGAATCAGACTAACCTGCTATCTGTGAGTTACTGAAAGCCCTTATGGATTCTTACCAGACGCCTCACCGAGTGCGACATTTGAAGATGTCCCACCCCACCGCCTTATGCACCCACACATAACCCCACCATGCCCACTCCCCATCATACCCACTCCCCATCATACCCACTCTCCATCATACCCACTCCCATCATATCCACTCCCCATCATACCCATTCCCCAGTCTATACCCACTTCCCAGCCCAATTTCGCCAAGAAAGGAAACATAAAGAAGGATGAATCGAATGAAGAAAATAACGACAAAAGCAAGGAAAGAGGAGAGAGGATGGAAGAAGATAGGAGAGAAGAAGGTTCATATCTATTGTATTTTATTCCTAACGGCCCTGGCATCGTAATCGTAATCGTAAACTCGAGATTTCTACAGCGCCCAACGAAAGCTAAGTCGCGGGAACCAGCTTCATCACAGGCCCTCAGTCAACAAAATCGATAGACAGGGAGGGTTCGGTGCCAGGTCAAGATCCAAGAGTCAGGCAGGCAGGCAGGCAGGCAGGCAGGCAGGCAGGCAGGCAGGCAGGCAGGCAGGCAGGCAGGCAGGCAGGCAGGCAGGCAGGCAGGCAGGCAGGCAGGCAGGCAGGCAGGCAGGCAGGCAGGCAGGCAGGCAGGCAGGCAGGCAGGCAGGCAGGCAGGCAGGCAGGCAGGCAGGCAGGCAGGCAGGCAGGCAGGCAGGCAGGCAGGCAGGCAGCTACGGTGGGCGATGTTTGGAATTGCAGCCACAAGATGTCGCTAAACACTGAAAACTAGGCCATACTAATATTATAAATACTAATACTGCATTTTTAAGGAAGGAAGATGAGAAAGAAGAAGAAAGCAAGTAGTTTAGAAAGGAAAGAATGGATGGAATACTGTCATACAGAAAGAAATGAAGAAAGCTTAATAATTACATCATCTGTGTTGATGGTTGACTCAGACATCGACGGGTGAAATGAAACACTCCCTTCTGATTCACGACATACACGCATGTAAGCCATGTAAATACACTTTGTATACACACATAAATATTCAGATACATACGTACACGCATACATACAATCAAAAGACATATGTATATATATATACATGTCATTATATATGTATGCATGTGATTTACACGTGGAATTCAAGTAAGATATTGTTTTGTTGGCAGCAGCCGAAGAATTAGTGGGGTCGTGAAACAAGAAGAGAGACGATAACTCACTTCTCGCCACTAGTCATAAACTTGGCTGAGCTCGCGACCTATTATCATCGCGCCATTCTTAATGACTTCCAACCGATCCGACAGAGCTACATCTGGAACGTCTGCACTGCACCCCTAAGCGCCCAGTTATGGGCTGCTGCCGCTGCCGCTGCTGCTGCAGATAAAGCACCGCTTCGATTAGACTAGATAACGATAACGCACATAGATGCTGGCATACAACCAGAGATGAAAATGCAGCACTTGCTTTTCTCTTCATCCACCTTCTTCCTCTGTTCTCACCGCTTCCTTGCGGGATCTTTTCCTTTCTTCTAGTCACACTTTCCCAATAACGCTCGCTTTTAACCGCATCCCCTTTACCGCAATTCCTCTTCGGCATTTAACTCAATTTTTATGTCCTGTCTTCTACTCTTCTTCCTTTCGTTCTCTTTCTTCCTCATAGGCCTACTTAAACTTCTCCTCTATTCCCCGTCTTCCTCACATCCTCTTTTGTTGTAATGCCATCTTATTTACCTCCTCCACCTCCTTCTCCTCTTCCTCCTACTCCTCTCTATCCATTAGATTACTTTTCCTTCTCTTCAATGTTATGTCGTCCAGTTTCTTTTGTCATCTTCCTTATTCTTCGTCATCACTTCTTTTCGTCCAGTGTCGTCAATTTCCTAAAACTTTCACATTTTCCTGATTTTTTATATTCAATTTTTCTTCGACTTTCTTTTTTCTCGTTTTCCTACTTTCTAAATTTCTCAGTTCTGCTTCTTTTCCTTCTGTGGCTTTTCATTCAGTCCTTCCCTCTTTCTTCTTTTCTCACTTCTTCCATCCTCCTTTCAGTCCTCATCTACGGCGAAACGGGATACGATCCTACAGTAAGAGAGTCGTGAGAAATGGCGCACCATCAACCTTTAAATCCGTCCACCTCTGTCCGTCTATCTGTCTGTCTGTCTGTGCTTTGCTCTGGTTCCATATATTTCTACTACTGCCTCTATTCCTCTCCTGTTCTGTCCTACGTTCTACTCTCTCAGTCTGACTCTCTGCCAATCTTTCGTTCCCCCTACATGCATCTAACCCTCCCTATCATCCATCCGCCATCTCCCTCTATGCTTTTCTCTATTCCTCCACCCTCCCTGCCGCCTTTCCTCTCTTTCTTTCATCCTCTCCTTCCTCCCTCCTCCCGGCCTCGCTCATCTTTCCTCTCGGCCTCCCTCTTCTTCACCTTCCCTGCCTCTCCCAACCTCCCTCGGTGCCTCACTCCTCCCTCCCTTAATGCTCCTTCTCCTCACTCCATGCCTCTTCCAAATCTCCCTCCCACAGTTCATCCCTCCTCCCTCCTCCCCGCCCTCCCAATCTCCATCCCAACCTGCATGCCGGTGTCCAATTCGCAGCGGCTGTATCCTCTACATCAGCGCGCTGTGTTTTATCTCCAAACACGTCGGTTCTGATGGCCGTGACAGTAAACCGACACCCTGGGGCGGAGAACGTCCCACAGAGGCCGCCGCCTGACCCCTCCTCGCTTGCCCCGCCCGAATCCGACTCGGCACGAGATTGGCCACGGCCCCATCCTTCTGTGGGGCTGCGAGTTTCAATTAAAGGAAACTCCGGACCAAGGGAGATTTAGTGAAAGGGGTTAAGAGGTAGAGCGTGCCCTCAAACTGTCTGGATATGAAAGAGGTATTGTATTTATCAGTAGACACAACAACAACAACAACAACAACAACAACAACAGTAGCAGCATCAACGACTACACCAACAATTACTATTAATATTGTTTGTTGTTATTTTTATTAATGTTGTTCTTACTATTGATATTAGTATGCATTAATATGAGGCGTTCAGAGTCAGATCGGCCTAACTTTCAAATTGTCCCATATGGGCATTGTGATGCCAATCAATTGACTTACTACCTAACCATTAAATGCCAGACTTTCCTAACCAATATAGTCTTCTTTGTATTAACTATTCTACGGTTAGTATGTTCTGGTACTGGTTAGTGTGCTCATGTCAGAGTGGCCTAACCCAACCTTGCGTGCAAGTGTAGTGTATTATCTCTCACTGAAACATATTTACCATAAGCCGCAAAAAACGAGCAGATTCAGACAGGTTTTATAGTGTGACTGATGCATAGTATTGGCTTTAGCGCTCGAGAAGCTGAAAGCGACATGTGAGCAGTGTAATCTTACAGTCTTGTTGGAATTAGGCTGCATCAGCGGAAGGCCGAATGTGGCCCAATGGACTGGGCTCCAAGTAGATACAGCTCGCATCACGAATCCAGAAACTAATTTAACTGTCATAACATTTGGTTCCTTGCAGAAACTCTTCCAACCTATGTCTTATCAGCAAGCCCTTGCTACTACAACTAGTTGCATTGGTCGTCCATAGAAAATCAAATAATGTTCAAGAATATAAGACTCTACATTTCAGCCAACCTCACTATCTTCACGCTGTATTGACTCCCAAGACATGTCTCTACTCGACCAGGTCTTCTGACTATAAGTGACGATTCCGCGGACAAGAACAGCTGTCGACAGGAGTGCCTCTTCTGTCGCGGGCCCTAGACTGGAACTCTCTTCCGGAAAATGTTCGCCCTGTAAAGTCTGCGATGGCCTTCAGACATCGACTAAAAACTCACCTCTTCCGGGGCTCATTTCCTCCGTAGGCTGTCTCTCTCTCTCTTCTGGATTTCTCTCTTGGCTTTTCGACCGGACTCACCATGGACGTTACGAGTGGAGATCTTTCACTTATTTCGCCCATTGCCGATACAAGATTGGCGTCAGACACTGACCATGAAAGTGAAGACGACGACGACGATGATGACAACCACGACGGTGATGTCTTTAGTGATGATGTCCAGTGATAATGATGATTACGACTATGTCAATGATGAAGATCTCGATGATAATGGCCCCAAGTGTTGTTACTGTAGTTGTTGTTCTTCAAAATAGGCAAAGCATCCAAAATGATTTCTTGCACTGAAAGTCCTCGTCCTCATTATAAGAGAATCGGTGAGATTCCATCCGATCAGAGCAAAGTCAAACGTGAGCGCCTTGGGCAGTCAGAGATTAGGAGACCGTTTAGCTAATGATCTGTCTGTCTATCTGTTTGTCTGACCGTCTGTCTGTCTGTCTGCTTGTGCACGGACGGTCGGGCGGCATCTGTCGGTAAGGCGTTTAGAGAATCCGGACGAAACATTAGCAACATTTGGCATTCATTTGAGCAGCGATCATACATGTCGGACCACAGACGCAAACTATATACCCACAACGGCATTTGTATACACGATTATATGCATGCACATATACACACATATGCATGTATATGTGCAGTATATATGCACGAACGTGTGGTTTTCTGTGCCTCAGGCCTGGAGGCAGCAGGGTACACTTGTACAAGTGTTGAAGTAACGCTGAGGGCATCAGATAATCCGCCGACAGAGGGCCTTGCCTCAACAGTCGTTGCAGAAGCTTTTCAGATTAAAGTGCCGAACTGGAGAAGAGATTAGAAGCGGAAATTGAGGTGAAGTTATTAAGGCAGAAGGTCACGAGTTCAAATCTCCGTAGCTTAATGAAATTATTGGCTGCTGTGCGCGCAGTTTTCTCGAAGATGAATCAGCATGTTTTATGCGCGTCTGCATTGAAAGTTTCCGTGACGTCATGCGGATGAGTCATCAAGTTGTCATGTTTCAAAATATGTTCTTTGACACAATCATAGTAATCAAATTCGGCATATTCTTAACAATGCTCCCTAAACCCGCTGACTCATCAAAACGTAGGCTTACCTTTTCCCTGCGAGTGCCCGCTGATAAATGCACATCGGCAAGAATCACTGCTGACGTCAGCCGGCCTGCTCGCATGGCGCCGTTAGCCAATCACACCACCCCTACCACGTGTTCAATGCGTGCCAGCCAGCACGTGATCCGTACATGCACAAAGAAATCATTAATCCGACGATTTATGAAAATTTCCTATACAAACGCTTGCTTAAAACTTGTTGACAAAGCAGCTTAATATTACGCTTACATCTGTAAAAAATTGGATTAGAAAGACACCGATTGGTTAAAAGTAAAGTAAGCAAGTCAAGTGAAGAAGCAAGTCAATTTGATAAGGGCAAACTTAGAACACATTGGAGTGGAATTTACAAGTCAGTCAGAAAGAAACGGAATTAAGGTTCGTGTGCTTGTGGATTTCGGTACGAAAATCCTTGTAGTTTAATCAGTCATCTTTGATTATATTATTGAACCTAATAAACGAAGAACTTGTACCAAATATGAAACCTGAAGAGGCAGGGAATGTACACATCCAGTGTGTAGCAGGAAAACCAGTTCCAGTAAATTGGTCAAACTACAGTAAATATGAGGTCATGTAATAAGAAAGCAGAAAAGGATTCTAATTTGATAAATATTGGTCCTCTATTTTATGCAGCTGCTGAACATATGACAGTAAAGAAAATCTTTTATAACACCTTGAAATTGAAGAATTAAGGTTATTATCTCAAACGATTGTGGTTAGTACTCAATATTCTTCTAATGTTTGACAAGAGCGCAATATAAAAAGCTGGAAGAGAGCGAAATAAGTAAGGAGTGAAAATTGGAGTGGAGAAAAGAGAAGAGTACTTGGGTGAAGTTACGGAAACCTGGGATGAAGAGAAAATTATGAAGCAAGATGAAGACTTAGGTTTTGGAAATTTAATTAACACTGAAGATGTGTGAAGAAAAAGATGACTGAGGACAAGCTGAAAATCCTATGGCAGATCGCTATTATGCATGAAACAGCAGAAGAGTAGTCACTGTAGAAATGGCGAGAAATGACAGATGTGAAAAATTCTGAATTTCTTGTTGCTGATGGCTTGCTGTATTTTAAAGCTAAGATTTGAATCATGTAAACTATACGCTCACAGTACTGTTTACAGCCGAAAACCAACAAAGTTTCTGAAAGAATTAAGATAAAATTTGTCGGAAGTCATAAAATTTGAGGAAACCATGCTGAAGGAAAACAAGTTCAGTATATGACCCAATTCAAGAAAAGGGCAAAATAGGCATCTTTTGGATCAAGAGAAACCGCACTTGTTTTGCACCCGACTTCCACAAATAAACTGATTTCTTATAGGTACTGTTTTACAGAAACGGTCAAGACACTCATAACTCTATGACTTGGGTGATAATGGAAAGAATATTGTTCTGGTTAACAAAAATCGAAAGAATATCACGCGTTGTTTGGTTTGTGGTTTAACTGACAATGATTTTGGAGAAATATGCGAATTATCGATCGAGTCTCAAACAGAGTATAAGTCTGTGGAATTAGACTATGAGGAGATAAAACGTTTGACACTGAGTCAAAAGAAACAATTGACAGGTTTGTTAACAAAACATGCAGATCGTTTTCTAATAAACCTGGTATGTGTACTGTTAATGAACATAAAATTTTGCTACCACCTGATTTTGGAGAGAGTTTGCTGCTCATATGGTAACTTTGATTTATCAAACAGAGGTACAGCGTTTGATAGACGAACTTATAAAGGCAGGAAAAGTTGAACCGTCAACTTGTCGCAAAGAGAGATGGTAGCTTGCGACTTGCTTTTGATTATCGTTACATTAACGGTTTTACTATTGAATGTCAGTATCCCATGCCTGTGTTTCTGAACTGGTAAACACGATCGGAAAGTCAAAGTCTATATCTGTATATCAAAGTCTATATCTGTATATGATTTTCTAGCAATGGTCTATCGTGTGCTCAGTTGATAATTTGAGTTACAAATATCGTTTAAAGATTCACGCATTTAGTAACTGTATGTTGACGCGTCATGCACTGCTATCATTGAACTGTTCGTTTAATAATTACATATTGAACGTATTATAATCGAAAATCAAAGACTACGTGTCTTTTCTCCAGTCAACGCTACATTGCAAATCGGGCGAGTCAACGGTTTGAAGCTCCCTCGACTGACAACTTCGAGGCATCGTCGACAGCTAACTTTCTTCTGTGTCTTATTATATTTCCGTTTGGCAGTCTGGCTGTTTCTCAGTCTCTTTGGACAAAAAGATACACACGAAGCAGTAAACAAAAATTGGACAAAAATCAGTAAGAAAAAAGAAAAAGATTTGGACACGAATGACATGTAGAATTGAAGAAAGATGAGCTGCTGACGACGAGGAAGGAAAATAGGAGGATGAGACAGCGCAACTGGAAGAGTGAAGCAGCTAAACGAAAGAGTGGGAATGGGAGAATTAGTCGGCCTAAAGAGACGCAACAAAGTGAACAGAAGCAAAATGGGAAGAGGAAGTGGGCTTTACACAGCGCGTCAATTGACATGGTGCGTTAAGTGGGTTACACATCACGCAGGTCTGTGATGGGTTGGCCACTTGTGCAAGTCGTCATGACATCTGAACTAAATTAATCTTATCAAAGAGCCTGCAGTGAAAGTTTAGGGAATCTGGCCGCGACAGCCCCTCGACTGGACCCCCATGCAACTGAGAAATAACAAATAGGAACAGAAAACTAAACAAATACAGACAGAATAGCTTAAAAAAGCCTCTACAGGACTCGTTCATTCTCACACGAGGTGTGAATGTCAGAAAGGCACTCTTGTATAAGGTATGTATGTATGCATACATGAATGTATGTATGTTTATATGTCTGTACATTCGTACGTATGTATATGTATATATTTATGCGTGCGTATATACATACATACGTGAGTACATATGTACTAACATACATATAATTATGTATGTACGTACTGACATAGGTACATATGTATGCACATATATATGTATGTATGTATGTATACAAGAATGAAGGCGTTTATTGATTCATCAACAACAGAAAGATACAACCATAATAGGAGGATAACATAAATTACAAACTTTTTCTGCAGGTGCTATCAAAAAGATAATCTAAAAGGTTCAACCAACCCCCCAGGTGCAGGGTTGTCGCCTTTTCGTAAGAAAGATTCAGGTGGCAAAACGCTTCATGTCCATTAAATTGTATATGAATGAATATAACTCAAGAAAATGAATCGAAAAAACTTAACTACACTTAACGAACAAGCTTTAAAGTTCACAGAACAGTTGAGTGTTTTATAATTACACAAATTTAATCGATAATGCTTTAATTCTATTTTGAAAGGTGATGATAAAGACAGTGTATTTGTTAAGATAGCAGGACGAGATTCCCACAATTGTGGTCCCGAGTATTTTATAGAAAACAATTTCATAATTATGGCATATGCTCCATCAGGTCGATATTTGTACGATATTGTCTTGTTATAACCTTGAATAGCCACACCTTGGCCAAAGTAGTCATCAAATAGTGAAGACAATAGTTTATTGTTTATTATTTTATTGTTTATTTATATGTATGCATGTATTTACGTATATATGTATATACACGTGTATGTTTATATGTATGTGTATATATACATATGTATGTATGTATATATTTATGTGTTAGCATTAAGATAATGGTTGGCTTCTGTTGACACGGCCAACCCTTAGATCTGATGCCTGTTCTTAGAGCAGATCTCTCAATCACAACAACAATTTGAATTCGATCCGATTCCAGGTGACGTCTGTGATTCGAAGCGCAGACATAGTTCGATCAGTTTCCAGCTTGGCCGTAATCGCCTCATTTGGTCTATTTCGTCTACATATGGTTCGTATTCGGAGGAATTAATGCAGTGGAAGGTAATGGAATGCTGTGAGATAATTGCAAGGCGAAAGGCGAACCTGTGTAGGGCGCAAAGAGGCCGATCCGTGGCTGCAAGATTGGTCGAGGTTCAAAAGTTTGGCTAATACGAAAAGCTGCGAAAGGAAGAAAGGGATGAGAAGAATACTACTTCATAGGCTAGATTAGCTGCAGATAGTCCGTTATAGACCCATATATTTTCTTAGATATATTGTAGGATTAATGTAAAAACTTCACAGTTGTGGACAGCAGTGTTATACGAATGAAAAATGTGAAACATTAAACACGAAAAGATTTTAAAAATTACTTCTGATCTTCTCCACCCCAAGGTAAGGTAAGGTTTTTACATATTGGCACTTTATGTTTGCTCTTTCAAATGTGTCATTTGTATTATATTTTGAAGTTTTTTACTTGAATGCTTACTGTTTCTGATCATAACGCGGGCTTCACTAAATAATAACTTACTGTACGGAATAAAATTATTCAACTATGATTATACTTTTCACTATATATAAGTATATATACATATATAGTGTGTGGTAGTGTGTGTGTGTGTGTGTGTGTGTGTTTACTGTTTAACGACGCTGTGTCATAACGAAGATGATTAGCTTTTCCGTTCTCCTTTATTCAGGCTTGAGACTGGCACTACTGGACTAAAGGCGGTGGCGGAGTTTCTGTGTAGTTATTGTACAGTTATTGTGAGCCAGACCTATACATTCTTCGAATTGATGTCTAGTAACAGGGGTCACTAGTGTGGCTAATACGGTGTTGTCTGGCATTCAAGCATTGAGTATTCACTCACAGCGCTGCTTATACAGTCGAACTTCAGACAGCGCTTGAGAATGTGAAATCATGAACCGGTGCAGGCCATGACAACATCTTGCCTGAGTTTCTAAAACACCTTGGTCCCAAGCCGATGAAATGGCTTGGAACGTTTTAAACAAGGATAATCCGGGAAAAGTTTTCCAAAAAATGGCGTCAGACAAAGATCATTGCCATCCGGAAACCTGGCAAGGACCTTCATAAAGCGGCAAGCTGCTGCCCAATATCCTAGCTTTCCGTGAGTTTTAAAATCCTTGAACTGTTAATAATCCAACGGATCAGCTCGCTCTATCACAGTTGAACAAGCAGGCTTTCGGCCTGGACGAAGCACTATTAATCAACACTCGCTTTAACAACATTCATCGTAAACGGATTTCGACACCATCTAAAAACATGAGCCATTTTCCTTGACTTAACAGCAGCGTACGACAAGGTCTGGCATGCTGGCCTATTACTGAAACTCTTCAGTATTCTGACCCGATGGGTGGTGGAGATCATTGAAGTCTTCCTTCGGAACCGGCTTTTCCAAGTACATATGGGGAGGGGATCAATGCAGTTCTCGGAGGGTGCAGAAGAATGGCTTACCCCAGGGTTCTGACCTCTGCCCAAGTCTCTTCAATATTTACATCAACGACCTCCCCAAAAACAGTCGCACGAATTCATCTATACCAATGACTTATGCTTCGGGTCTCAGAGTAACAGGGGTCGCTATAGAATAATATGTACATGTACATTTAGTCACTCTTTTACGGAAGTCGAGGAAGCATTGAACAGAGGCATGGAGATCATAGCTGAGTATTGTAGGAAATGGAGTCCAAAACTGTGTCGAGTGTGTCTTCTACCTCCACATTGCAAAGGATGATCACAAATCAAACGTCAAACTCAACGGCCAACGCATTGACCACGGGAAAATCCCTACATATCTGGGTGCAGTCCTTGACAGGTCACTTATATACCATCTCCACTTGCGGCCAGGATCAGCGCTCGAAACAACAGGTCTGCTAAGCAAAGTCGCTGCTTCGACTTGAAGCGTCAATCCAGACATTAAGAACTTCAATCTTTGCTCTTTGCCACTCAGCAGCTGAGTATTGTGCATCTCTATAATGTGTCGCTCGACCTACGTGCGGGTAGTTGATGTCCATCCCTCTCTACGCTGCCAAGTGCATAATCTCAGGAACGCTGCGCGCAACCCAATTGCCATGGCTACCGGTCCTAAGCAACATCGCTCCACCTCATCTTCGTTGAAGGGAGATTACTTCGAGGCTTCCGAAAAAGATCGGGTCGCCGCAAGCACACCTGTCCTCGAAGCACCCGATTTGGTTGGATATGCCGCCTAGGAACATAACAGCTATTTCGGTATGGAGGAACTAATGAGTAGCAGCGAATGTAAATAACCACTCCATCGCTGAGCTGTCTGTCTGTCCTCCAGGCTTCAATTTGCCTCGACGACTCTGCTCACTATGCTAAATCTGGTCATATTTTAAGTTTCTAATGTACAGATGGTAAAAATCCATTGCTTTGTGCTCAAAAGATATATTGTTTTAATATTGGGCTCTCACTACCGTTACTAAACTACTCTCAATCTCTGTCAGAATTCTGATTAATAATGAATTAGACCTGGTTCTTGTTAGCTGCACTGGTTAAAGCGTATGTCAGTGCGCCTCTGGATGTGAGGATGCCAGTTAACATACCGATAGTGGTTATATTTAAGAGATTTTAAGCTCGAGCTAGCACGATCCATGCATGGGGACCTAAATGGCGTGGCGCTTGTTCAAACGGGCAGCGGTGGTGAAGAATATCAATTGATAAATTCACTGAAAAAAGCAGGGTCGAGGCAATATGGTCGCTATAGAAGAACATGTACAAATACATTTACATTTACTCTTTATAAACACCTGTTTGCTAATTGTAAAGCCGCTCTAACGAGCACAGACTGAGTTATCGTATTTGCAATACGAAATGTAATAGACTTGTGATAGAGGAAATATTTAGAATTTGTGTTCTAATTTTTCTAGTTTTTGCTAAAAATAAGTTTTAATAATTTGACAATTTGCATTAATACAGCATTTGGGCTCAATATTTTCTTTAACTTCAGCCGTAAAACTTAAACATCAGGCAAGTCAATTAGGTTCTTCTTGTTGCAGTAGCGAATTTTAGTTTTCTTCATAAAGAAGTCATTTATTTTAAGAATTACAAAATATTGAATCTACCTCTATGATGCTTCTAAGTCTCCATCATGTAAGCTATAGCAAAAATGGACTAAAGCTTATGTCAATTTTGAAAATAATTCTCGCATAGTTTGCTCGAAATTCTAGCTGATAATTTTGGTTCCTGGCGCCATTTTTCATATCTACAGCTGTAAATCGATAAAATAAATCGCTACGAGATGCTTGGTAAAGTTTGAACTCACTTATTAGGAAAATACGCATAAGAATTCGGCTTAAAATGAGTAACAGCGCGCAAAAGTCGGTCAACGCATGTTTACACTGTTTCGAGCGAAAAAAGTCCAGAAAAGGTATTAACGGTAAATCGATCGCTACGAAACTTTTAAAGGACGAAGATTTCTACCACTTAATCAGCCCTATCAAATTTCAAGTTAATCGGCTCACGGACTTTGGATTAATAGAGGACAGAAACACGCCGTTTCCTATATTTTAGTAAATGCCCGCTAACACTACCTGCTCTGCCGAGCAGCCCGTACATGTTTTTCTATAGCGACCGCGTGGCCTCGACCCTGCTCATTTTCGATGAATTTATCATGTGGGATCCTTCACCACCTCTTCTCATATATGAATGGGCGCCACGCCCTTTAAGGTCCCCGTGTACGGAACGTGCTAGCCCGAGATTTAAATCTCTGAAACAAGCCACGATCGGTGTGCGAACCGACAACCTCACGCCCAGAGGCGCCTTGACGTAAGCTTTCACCAATGTAGCTAATTAACCAGGCATATGATATGATATCGTAATCGTAATCGTAATCTCGAGATTTCTACAGCGCTCAACAAAAGCTAAGTCGCGGGAACCAGCTTATTCACAGGCGCTCAGTCAAAACAAAATCGATAGGCAAAAGGGTCAAGATCCAGGAGTCAGGCACTCAGACAGTCGGACGGCTACGGTGGATGCTGTTTGAAATTGAAGCGAGAAGAGAGATAAGGGGAAGAGGAAGAATCAGGATAAGATTTGATAGGAAATGAAGGGAAAGAAGAAGACAGTACAGGACAAATGTACATGTAAACTGTAAATGTACACGGTTTTATATAGCGACCGTATGGCCTAGATCCTGCTAATTTTACAATGAATTTATCGGATGAGATCCTTCACATTAAAGGCCAGGATACAAGGCAGTGCGAATCACACGATGCAGTTGGAACATATGAGACAGGATATGATGACACTTAACTGGATTAAGATTGCAATGCACTGGATAAGGTTATGTTCCGTCAGATAGGATTAGATTGGATTAGAGATTAGCCAGATAAGAACTCTGGAACAGAAGAAAAGTTCATGTTTGTACACAATGTAATCAGTTTACCTTCACTACTTGACGCCGATGCCATCTGCCGATACTTTGCCACCAAACTACAAAGTAACTCCAATCAACTTAGGCTGGTCATCGATCAGTTTACGATTGATCTTCTTCGTCGTAATGTAAGCTTCTGACAGTTAACAGCCGCGCTATATAAACGCCTATCGAATTCGATAACTGGGATAATCGATGAGTGTAATTCTCGATTGGAACACATCACCCGTTTGCACCTTGTGTTGATTCTTCGGCTGCAGTTTCCTACTTTCTAATTGATGAGGAAGGCAAGCACATTGGCCGGATGACACGCATATCCATCTTCTGCCCGGGCTGCTGAGGCTGGCGGGGAAGGGATGGCCGCGAGGGATGCCTGTCTGGCCGTCGGGCCTTTTGGTGGGCCCTCCGACCAATCGCGTAGTCCTTCGTCTCTCTGCAGGCGGTTCTCCGTGGGTCGTAAATAACTTTTCTTCTCGAACTTTGACTGCCGCTCGTCAGAAATCGGGCCTGGTTTGATGGGTATGGCTGCGCCGAGCGGGATATGGCCCGGCTGTCTTGAATTGCAACGGGATGCAACATCTCTAAGAAGGAGGATGAGAGGAGAAAGAGAAGAAGGAGAAGAAGAAGGAGGAGAAGAAGGAGGTTCATGATGACTCACTATGAGTCTCATCCGCCATGAGTCTTGAGCTGGTTCACCATCCGTCTGCAATCACTCTTTCCTACCCGCTGCGTTCGTCTATCTTTAGGGCTGCCTGTCTTTTCGTCTGGATCCTTGGTTCTTTGTTCCTAGCTGCGCTGGTTCTCTGCTTTTGTATGATTATGCGTTTCTTCTTGCATTTGTTCTATGCCTCCCTCTGCATTGGGGTGCGCGATAGTCTAGTAGTTGGACTGTCAGCGGGGAGGTCGAGGGTTCAAACACCAGCCAGGGAAAAATAGTATGCTTAGAGATTTCGGCTCCACTTGTGCCCTCTAGCGAACTCAGCTATAACGAGTACACTGAGCAGACACTATCAGTGGGAAGATCAGACGGCGAGGGAGAGGACTTGTCACCGACCCTCATATGCCGGAGCTAAGAAGAATGAAATCGCTAACACTTCAAACCCGTGGCAGCCTCAGGCCAGCTTAAGAGACTTCTTTTCTCCCTCTACATTGCATGCATACACACATACATAGAAACACACATGCATACACACATACATAGAAACACACATGCATACACACATACATAGAAACACACATGCATACACACATACTCAGAGCAAAAGGAGCGAGAGATGAATGAACAGATAGATGGACATATAGTGGAATAAAGGACGTAGGAAAGAACAGGCAAAGGGACTGACATTTAGGCGGACGGACAGAAGGACGGACGGAGACAGAGGGAGGGAGGAAGGGACTGTAGAGAATGAACGAAAGGCTGGAATTAATTCAGCTGTCTTATCCGCAGATATCAAATTTAAAATCAACATTCAATGTCTTTCTGCGGCGTCACACAAAAGTTCCTTTCAGCCGTCTTCGATATAATATTAACGACGCCCAGTGAAACTCGGTATGTCGCGATTTCCACCCTGTGCCTCTTTATTTCCACTGCGATATGGTGTGAAATGTAATCCAGTTGTTACTTTCCGAGTATAGAAGATCGGTCTGTAGTTACTCGAAACAGGACTCAAGCTATGTATACAGTGAATGAAAGCAAACACCCTTCAAAACAAGTCAGCTTGTCATTCGAAACTCATTGAAACGGTTTAATAAAACACAGTCGTTGGTTTCACGGACAACACTTGAACAGGCAAGATGGTCCTGGATTTCGCAATAGGCCTAAGGGATTTTGTGCACTGGGAAGGGTACATTTCATAATCAACTGAAACATCGCTTTCTCTAGCATGGGGACCTTAAATGGTGTGACGGTGGTGAAGGATCTCACCCAATTAATTAATTGAAAAATGAGCTTGGTCGAGGTCATAAATGTCGCTACAGAAGAACATGTACATTTTTTATTTTACATTTCTCGTTCAAATGAATGTTCAGTTGAATTAATTGAAGTAAATCGCTCTTCTAGTTTCACAAGGTTCCAGCTGCATTGTGTTGCTTCAACGACTGTGTTTTGGATGTATTTCCAGTTGGATTTGGCATAAGTAGAGTTTGGGGAGAATCTAGGTTTTGCACAACTAGAGTTCGATCTGAAATCTCAATCAGTAGTAGTCAATGGAGAATCTAGATTTTGCATAACTGGAGTTCGATCTGAAATCTTAATCACTGGTAGTCAATCGCAAACAGTCCTTGGTCTGACTAACTTACATGAGAGTTTGCTTCAGATTTCTACGCATGCTAGTTATAGACTCTGGCTATCAACAGAGAAGACCTCGTCCTCCAGCCGTCATCCCATCCGAAATCTCCAAGCAAAATAAATCAGGGCGTATGAGGAGCTTCAGAGAGCGACCGCTGTCTCTGTCGGTCGGGAAAAACCATTCAATGAGTTGTCGCTACCTCTTTCTGAGTCGCGATTGCGAACCTCAGTTCTAACTGCAGCGTCATCTACCAATCGCTCAACGGTGAATATATATGAAAAATTAACTACATAAATGTCCAGGGATATACCTACATACATATATACATGCATGCATACATACATACATACATACATCTAGCATAAGGTATATAATTATGCATGTATATATGCATGTATGCATGATACATAATACATGCATACATACATACATAGAAACACACATACTTACAAACATACATACATACACGTTTGTGGATGACTACGGCAACTTCGTGTCTGCGAACGCTTGCCAGCGGGGTTCTGTTTCTCTGTTTCGCGGATGCCACATTCTTCTCGAACTTTAACCTCGTTAAATTAAGCACGTGTGCCGCGCTCAAACCCAGTGGGGGATCGTTATCAAATTTCAGTTATCAAGTTTCATTTGTGTCGTATTCTATTCCCCATCATCTGCCGTCTGATGATGGGGCGCACATGGACACCAAAGACCTGTTGGGTTCGGGGAGAGCTAAACATTTATAGCCCTATGACCCATTCGACACCCTTTCTACCATTAAACCAAGGAAAATTCATATTTTATGGATCCGGGAGGCCCAGGAAGCTGCGAGTGTACCCACCTCACCCCTTGTAAATCTGTCACCAGAGGATTGTAATGATCTGTAAAGTATTCTTGTAGTATTCTGGAGAAATAACTATAACGCCGTGCACAAAATTATAATATAAACTAATTATTAAATTACAGCAAGCGGTTAGTAAACACACAAACTGCTGACCATGAACAGCATTAAATAGCAACTGTCTTTTTGTCCATGGTAAACTGACTGCAACCACCGATGGTCATTCCTTAGGCAAATGTGCTTGAAAAGGAAGTTCTCGAATCGCTATTGGTTGAAAAGGCATGACCCTCTGTCATTTGGATTTAGAGGAAGACAAAGGCTGCAGATCTTGTGAATATTTGGATTTAGAGGAAGACAAAGGCTGCAGATCTTGTGAATATTTGGATTTAGAGGAAGACAAAGGCTGCAGATCTTGTGAATATTTGGATTTAGAGCAAGACAAAGGCTGCAGATCTTGTGAATATTTGGATTTAGAGCAAGACAAAGGCTGCAGATCTTGTGAATATTTGGATTTAGAGCAAGACAAAGGCTGCAGATCTTGTGAATATTTGGATTTAGAGCAAGACAAAGGCTGCAGATCTTGTGAATATTTGGATTTAGAGCAAGACAAAGGCTCCAGATCTTGTGAATCGTTAAGCTTCTATAGTCGTTTAGCTCAATATTTAATGCATTATAGACCTTAGCATATGAAAACCAATGGCGAGCCCTTTCCCTTGCCGCCTGATTTTCCCATCGACAGTGTACAGTCTTTGTACTCATTTTACAGGTGAGTTCGCTAGGAGGAACATGTGGATTATATCTATAGGCCTATTTCGAAACATCTATCTGTCCTGGCGGAAATTTGAACCCTGACCTCTCGGTCTACAGTCAATCACACTAGCCAATAGACTTTCGCGCATGTAGTAGATGAGACAAAAAATTGAGTGAATTTTAGCGATATTTAAATGCTTGAAATAACAAATAAATATAAGTCCTGGCAGGCACCGATTTCGTTTTGAACTGAATATTGTCGATAGGGTATCAACGATGCGGTCCATCCACGGTTTCTACCACTACTTTCCATCTGGCCTTCAGGCGAATGACACACGTACCTGTACAGCCTACATCATCACTCCAAATCCAAAATTGAACAATCGAATGTTTTATCCGAGAGTATATACAGTACCTGCTTCTTCCAAGGCATCTAGGCAGCAATTGATTTCACAAAGCTGACACTAGCAGCACCTGAAGTCACTAGTAACGGGCAGAGGAAACAAACGCCTCTATCGAAACCAGCCGAAGCTCGGTCTCGGGATTTATAGGTTTTGAATATATCTCGGCCGCAGCTCAAATACAATAACAACAACAATCCAACAGCAACCTCTTACTTATCATATTATAACTTCTCAACTTTCTGTTATGCTCATATAACGACTCTGGAGGAATTGCGGGCTAAGTTGGTTGAGATGCCTGGTATTCCATTTTCGGGGGGGGGGGGATTGTTGATATGGTATGACTCGACAACCAACAAATTGGATTAAAAGAGGAAAGGAAATGGCAAATGAAAACAACAGACCACATGCCTGTCTACAATTCTTACACTTTGGCTGATGTAATGCCTTCGACTACTTGGGCGTCGTAAACTGCCGCTTTGTAGTCCATAGACTTTCTTCTCCGTTTATTCGGAGGATGGTGTCTCGTCGAAACCATATTCGACCTCCCTACTTGCTACCTCTCTGTCTGTCTATCTGTCTTTTTCTCTCCTTTTCTGTCTGTCTGTCTGTGTCTGTCTGATCTACTATATCCTCTTCTTTGTTCCTTTTCTTTGTTCCCAACCGCTTTTCCGTCCTCCCTTCTCGAGGTGAGGTGAAAAGAAGAGAGAGAGAGACAGACAGACAGACAGACAGAGAAAGAGAAAGAGAGAGAGAGAGAAAGAGAGAGAGAGTGAGAGTGAGAGAGAGCGTGAGTGAGAGTGTGTGTGAGAGAGGAGGAAGTCATCATTGCAATATGTCTGCCTTTTGTCAGTTTTAACTTATAGGCCTATATGATTCATTTACGAGAATCTTCAAACAATGTAATCTGATCAAATCTAATCTGGTAACTTCTATAGCGCCAGTATCGTAATGCTCAAGACATCAATCGATGGTCGCTTCTAAACAAAATCTAATTCCAATAAATGTATGGGTAACCTGTGAAAAAATGGGTGTGGGGCAACAATACCAGAATTCTAATGTCTCTGTCGCTGATAAACACAGATCTCCTTATAAAAGTGTCTCGTTGTGTCACTCCCCGTTCTTTCTAGTTAGACAGTGATGCAAGTCTTTGCTTAGACCTGTATCTGTCTGTCTACCTACTGCTGTGTCAGTCTCTCTATGTCTATCCTCAAATCAATGCATGACATTCATATGATTCGTTTTGCATGCGACTACATTTCAGAAGGTAAGGTCGACGTCAACGACCCTGGCAGCCATAAGCTGTCATCAAACATGGACTACTACTACTACTAGGCCTGCTGCTGCTGCTTAGCAATGTTTGGTTACTGAACAATAAGTTCAAGTCTCTACAGAAACAATTATATGTTAATAGATATGATTAAGTAGGATTACTAATTAGGCCTATTAATAGGCTAAGACGAATATGACAGGAGCATGCAAGATAGGGTCGAGCTGAAGCGAACCAGCCTTTTGTCGTGGCGCTATCTAAATGCTTTGCCGATACGTAGGTTTGTTCGGTAGAGGTCGTTTTGCCCTAGCCGGCATAGAGCCGACAGAGGGATCGCTTCGTACAGGTAGAGGTCGCTCAGTTTGAAGTTCATCAAGTAGAGGTCGCTTCGCCCTAGCGTAGATGGAGGCAGATAGATGTCGCTCCGTACCGCTAGAGGTCGCTTCGCCCTAGCGTAGATGGAGGTAGATAGAGGTCGCTCCAGTGACTGCGGTAGGCCGCATGCAGCGACTGAAGGCGAGCGAGATCTAAGGGAGCAATATAAAAGAATTTGCGCGGTTGAAAGAGCGCCGCTTTCTTTGTGGAGTTCTCGGCGGGTAAAGACCCTAGTCGACGGTTCGAATCTTACGAAATTCGATGATTTTCTTAGGAGTTTAGATGATGAGTCTTGTAGGCCGAATCGAAGGCGATTTCTGGTTGATTTCTATGGATTTAAAGCGGCTTCTGGAGTTCTAAATTCTCGGGTTCAGTTCACGCTGAGTCGAAGCGTGAATCTTTTGTGCCGAGGGATTTTTGCTGGATTCTCGCTGGATTCGAAGCCTGGAGTCTTCGAGCTGTTGGTCTTGTTTGGGTGTTTCAACGTTCTACGCTCAGTCAAGATGGACAGAGGGACATCAAATTGTCAAGCTTGGATGCTTTGAGCAGGGAGTTTTATAATTTACTATTTACTTGGAAATTTGATTAAATGCTCCGAGTTAATAAATAAGAATTAATTTAAGTTTAAAGACAGAAATTAAAGACAATTTTATTGGTTTTAATGTAAATAAAGTTGATTATTAATTCAACAATTAAAACTGTGTTTGTTGTAAAATGGCTGAGGCACTCGGCTGTGATGTAACTCTAGAGCAGGTAGAAGAATTGATAATGAAGTCTTCGTCAACATCAGTTTCTGAGGCTGAAACTAAATTTCTGTAGCGCCAGACAAATTGGCAAACACAAATATTTGAGGCATTTATAGAGCGCCCAGAGGAAGCACTTATACAGCGCCAAACTAAGTTTCAGGAAGAAATGGAAGGAAGAATGGAGCGCCGAGAAGAAGCATTTTTAGAGCGCCAATCAAACATAAATTCAAGATTATCAGAGGAAATTTTGAGAACAATGAACGATTTTATGTTGCGCCAGTCTTCTCAAGAAACGGGTGCAAGAGAGAAAAGTAAGATTGTTGTAGGGGAAAAGGACCCTTATCCATCAGGAGATGTGATAACCTTCTGCCCGAAGGTCACGGACACCACTTTAAGTTCGGGAATCGAACCGGCATCTGGTAAGGCTATTAAAGGTATTACCCCACAGGAATTACCAACCCTGCGGCGTAGTGCACGATTACAGAATAAAATTCCAACCTATTATGGAGAGGCTGGACATAGGGTACAATTTGCCACCTCTCATGAACAGGGTTCGAATCCAGGTAGGAGCAGTCACGGAACTAAATCACCGCAATACTACCCCCTACAACAACACGTCACAGCCCCTAATGGTGTGGGGGCGGGCGTAACAGAGCACGTGTCACCTTTCTCGTCGCGTCCTTAGTTGAAGAAGTCCATGGAAAACTTCGGACAACACCAATCGAAACGCCTTCTTGAGATTTTGCGACACCAAGGAAGATAAAATAATCGTCTTTAGTCTATAAATAGCGCTGTATAAAGCGGCAAGTGCACGAGTCCTTATTTCATCTTTGGCTGGTGATATTTTATGCAGTAAACCTTGGCGGGCCAGTGAACAAAAACCCATAATAATGAACGGCAACTCTGCATTAAATATGCAATATTTCTACATAATTTGCAATACTACGCAGCGACAGGAAATCCGGGTGTGAGAGGCAATATTAAAGCTGATAGCCACTCCTGTGGATGTGAATTTCATAGGAATCGCCGTTGAAGAGTGTAGGCAAACAATGGCAAGAAACAGAGCGCGAACAAAGAGGTGCGCTGCTGCTCAAGTAGACGACGCGATAGCCAGGCGGCTCAGAAGGCCCGATCGCTTTTTATTGCTGCCAAAGTCCGCTGGGTTAACGACTTGAACAGATCGCTAGGGGACGCTTAATTGCACCTTATATACCTACAGGATACGGCATCTCACCTGTACTGTAAACTTAGTGTCTTCGCCATCGGTCTCTGTAGAATTCTGATTCAACGTGAATGACCCTTCGACGGCAAAAGGCTTTTTAGCGTGACTAATTTCAGATGCACAGCAGACGCGTTTAATGAGTTTTATAGTGAACTGCGCTTTTTAAATATCGGCTAAATGCAGAAGTAACGGTTGACTCCTCAAAATTGTCTCTGCATGGTCTACTGACTCTAAATAGCGAAACCATCGATGTCTGTCAGAAGTTCATATTAACGACATGTACGCCTACTGGACTGGAACTTTATATAATAATTAAAAATTACCACGAGAGTTACCTGTTAGCAAGGAGACTGGTCTGGATGAAACTTTTAGTTGAATAGCAAAATCCTATCTGTTAGAACTGAGGACATATACTATCATCTCTGCCTCGTGCTTCATTCGCATCAGCCATGGATGTCGGATGGAAAACACTGATAGCAATTGATGACAGTCCAGCTGCGGATCTAGCATTTCAATGTAAGTAACAAGAAAATGTTCACACAAAACAAACAGACAAATATAACAACGACACAAGGATACAGCAAAGCAAACTTTCGACGACGACGACGACAGTGGTTCAGAAGTGCCCTGTATTAGATACAACAGAACTTAATTAGGCCTATAACACTTTAAATTATTGCATGCATTCTGATAAAAAAGGTTCTTGATATGAATCCTAAACTAAATTCTGCTTCATAGCACACGACCTTGATATAACTCGACCTCTCTATAACACGGTATACCACTAAGGCTGCAACAGATTGGCCAGTGTAGCTTTGTTAGAATGTTACTGGGTATAAACGATTCCTAGATAATCGATCGATATAGAATAATAAAAAATATGGGATTTTCTTATACCTGCTGACAGGACCGTCTTATCCATTAGGCACAGTAGGCACTGTGCCTATAGGCCTACGAACTTTACAGGGGCCTAAGAAAGTCAAAAATGAGATATTGAAAAAAAATAAATTTATTGATTGACCCGAAAATAGAAAAAGGAAATACAAATTTGATAACCTTAAAGTTTGTACTGAAACAGTTTAAGTTAACCTGTGCAACATTATGTTAACTTTGCGGCTTTTTGCATTAGCAAAATCACATATAATGTCCTCAAATGTAATTTCCCGCATTAAGTCGTTTTCAATTGAAAGTTATGCAAGGGAAGATAGTCGTTCTTGTCCCATCGTTGACCGCAGATAATTTTTGATAAGTTTGAGTTTAGAAAAAGAGCGTTCACCTTCAGAACTTGTTCCAAAAATGGAAAGATAGAAATAAGTGAAGTGTCATTAGTGTCATTAGTATCTATGTTCATAAATTTGAGCAGAGGCCCGTTTATCTTTTTAATGCCTCTTCTATCTCTTCCTTTTTCTTTCATATCTCAAATCCAGACTTGTGTTTTCCCTTGTATCCATCAGACATGATTTTGTTTTCAAACTAATTAATTAATTTAAAAACTTTTAACGCCTTGAGCATTCACATAAAATATTATAAAACGGCTGCCATTTTTTAAGACGAAAGATCGTAAAACCGGAAATATTGCATCAGTGCATTGAATAATCAATATTACAAAAAGTAAATTGCAATTTAAAATCAAAACTGGGGGCTTTTGTGAATCATGATTAAACATGGGAGGCCTACACATGAGTGTCATGACGTCAAGAAATAATGTGAATGTGTTTAGCTCTAATGCAGAGTTGGCAGTTGGGACCTACGAATGCGAGAGTGCCTAGGGCCTACGACGACCTTAAAACGGCCCTGCCTGCTGACTTCCCTGAATTCACCTTTGCTTCATCTCGGGGTCATCGCTGAGGTCATAAACCTCGCTTGTCGCTCGCATTCAAATGTTAGCAGCTTTTAGTCATCGAGACAATGAAGGACCAGTTTGTGTCGTTAACATTTCTGATGACCTCTCTAATCTTTGAAATTAAATTTTGCATATGCATAGGAAACGTTATCTATAACTATTTAAAACGACTTATAACTTAGAACTTAGAAGTTAGAACTAAAATCATCTTCGTGTATCAATATTATTGACAACTCGCTTTTTTAAATATTGCCTCCGATTTTGTTCTCCGGCAAAATCGAGTTTTCCTGCCCCTCTGAAATTCTAATTGACTCGTTTCGCCAATGCCATAGATATAGTGTATACGATAGCTACCAAGTGTGTCGTTTATATTGGTTTGCACTATGTTCAAAACAAGGCAGGCTTTTAAACTCTTTGAACCTAAAAGCAATTAATGCTTAGAAACAGGTAGCCATTTCTGCTTCGTAGCACACGACCTTAATATAACTCAACCTCGATATAACACGGTATACCACACAGGCTTTTATAAGACATGGCTGCCTACATACTGGTTATAATAATCAAAATCTGAGATGCTGAGGTGTGACCACTGGTTGAATTGACACGACGATGACGCAGCCACTTGTGCTAGAGAAGTTATTCTTAATTTTTGCCAGCAGTTGTTAAAGTAAATGTAAATGTAAGTGTGCTTATGAAGTTTTTTGCTGTTACAGTTTACGCCACAATGCTTCGCCAACCGAATGGTACCCTTGTGCTACTACACGTCGTTGAGCCTCGGATAATATCTTCAAATCGTAAGCATTTGGTCGATGTTGTTATTATCATCGCCATCTTAGACACTTTCACTTCATGTCCATTGCAATTGTAACATTTAATACGGTAGCAACATAGCACGAAGAATGATACGCCCAGGATTACAGTAATATAATTTACTAGCCTATCACACGCAGACCATCTACATTCTAGTTCAGCAAAATGCCCCTTTAGGAAAATGCCCTGTTATTCCCGTTAGCGAAGGACCATGAAAGCAATTGCCAAAACTGTCCCAATTTTGAGAATTTAGCCTCAGCACGCCACCTTTTCTAAAGAGCCTGTTTTTCTTACATTATCTGTTATGGAGGGCCAGCATTCATTGTCAAATACCTGCAGGCGGCTTTAGACGCACGCCTCTAAAGCACTTTTATGCAGATGACTATATATCAGAGCTCTGCGCAAATAGCAGAGCAACAGAAAGCGTATAGAGAACCACCCCAGACTGGTTTAAACCACCTCTAATTGAAGGTACGTTTCCTCATAGGCCTACTTTTAGCTCCTGCCCTTTAAGTCTTTAAGCAAGCAGTGGAAATCCTACCCCATTAGAGGTTTTCTGCTTGGGTATATCCTGCCGACAGCATACCTGTCTTAAAATGTTTAATTATACTTTGCATCTTGGTATACACACGTCTTTCCCGCTGTAGATGTTGCCAGCCAGACACCGGACCCTGAAGTGTAGCGGCTTTTGAGCCAATGATTTGATCTGTAATAATATGATCTGTAATGATTTGATCTGTAATGACTTGATCTGTAATGATTTGATCTGTAATGATTTGATCTGAATTGATTTGATCTGTAATGATTTGATCTGTAATGATTTGATCTGTAATGATTTGATCTGTAATGATTTGATCTGTATGTGGTGTATTTTGCAGAGACCGTGCTGCGTTTGTTGGAAATCCGTGAGAAAGCGGCAGCAGATGAGAAGAAACGAGTGAGAGAACTTCAGGAGAAATACGAGGACAGGATGAGAACCTGTGGCGTAAGTCATTGAAAGTGGAATAAGATATTTGCTTTATTTAACAACGCCTTCGGATCAAAGACGGTCAAGTTAAACGGCTTAAGTCAGTGATTATGAGGTAAAAGCCTATTGTAGCGGGCCTGGTTAGTTCATTGGTTAAAGTGTATGTCAAGGCGCCTCTTTGCGTGAGAATGCCTCTTCGCATACCGGCAGTGGCTATATTTCAGAGATTAAAATATGGGATATCACGTCCGTGCACAGGGACCTTAAATGGCGTGACGTCCATTCAAATGGACAGCGGTTGTGAAGGATCTTACCCGATCAGGTCATTGCAAAATTAGCAGGGTCAAGGCCATACGGTAGCTATATAAATGCGTGTACATTTACATTTATTCGCCTAAGGATTTCGAGTGCGCTTAGTCAATGAATATGGAATAGCCCCACGAAGTCAACTGAAACGCAGAAGCCTAAATCGATAAACGTAGCTATTGAAAGTCAGAGGATAATGAGAAGCCTGAGTCGGATATACATACAAGTAGCAGAACAGAATATCAATGAAGAAATGTTGAATGTAGTCTAAGTCTGCGTAGAACGCAGAATCTTACGGTGTTACGTAGGTCAGACTTCATACAATTGACTTGAGAGCAAGTGACCAGGTCAGGTCAAGTGGGTCTTTACGGTGTATTCCTTGGCTACTTCGGTGTCATGTCATATTTGCATATGTCATATTTGCATATGTATCCTTCGTATACTAGTTGGTTCTATGTTCTGTAAAACTAACCGCTTCACATTAAATTCTTCTAAGTGGGGCAATACCACATTTCGAATAGACTTTAGACTTCTGCCTTTCTTAGAACTCGAATCTTCAATATATACATGACCTGTGTTAGACTTGTTATCATTTGTTTCTTTAAGTCTAATTTTATATTTTCTACCTCCGTTTCTTTTTCAAATTTTCTGTTTGACCTCATTCTAACATTAACAGTTCCCGGAATAACAGAATCAGGAACCAGGTTATTTACAGGCTCCCAGTCCAAACAAAAACGAAAGGCCGGTAAGGTAGGAACTTAATTGCTGCTGTATAGAATGCACCCATGCGTTGCAGGTACTGTATGTTTAAAGCAAAAGGCTACGGATGATAGGATAAATAATCATAAGCCTGTGATGTGTATACACACACGCACACACACACATTTATTCAGCTTCGTCAAAACTGCAGATATATCCGTAAAAGCGCCACAGGTTTTCGATTTCCGTTTAGATCAAAGGGAGAATCGTGATTACCTACTACAGTCGACATCCAGGCAAGGTCATCTGCCAGACCGCCGCCTCCGAAGGATGCTCCATGATTATCATCGGCTACAGCAGCAAAACGCATTGCATCCAGGTCGGCAGCGTCTGTAAATACGTATTCCGCAATGCTCCATGTCCTATCGCCATAGTTCCTTCGCGTGGCATACCAGACGACCATCGGGCCTCCTCTCGACAATGCCTCGACCTGCCGCCTGACTACGACACTGCTCGGAGATCCTCTGTGGCAGTTCCGTGGCTTCGACGGACCTCGGAACCAGACATCAAGAAAACCACACGAGTGTCTAGTTGCCCAGATATAACCGAGTTGGGAGATGACTACGGCGAGGACCAAAAATCCAAACCAAGTCGCAAGACTGTCACAGTAGCCGCTCCGGACTTGCGCCTTGTCACTGCCCAGGTAAACGAAACCAAACTGTAGACTAGCATTCGCCAAAGAACGAAAACTTCTTCCAATATGACAAGACCTTCATCTGAAGGTCGGCAATCACTGACGATGCGATATGCTCGCCTTCATATCATCAACATTTAGAACTGCTTTTACACTAGAACAGATAACAGCTGAACAAAGCTGCTTAGCTGTTGTTGATCAACGATGCTTTGACTCCGTTTTCTATTTTAAATGAAAACGTTTTGTATGATCTGGTTAGCTGAACTTTAAACTAACGAAAATATTGTTTTCTTCTTTATTTGTTTACAATGCTTTTATTCGTTAGGGTCTGTGCATAGATTGGATCAAACGATAATGACCTAATGCATGACAAAGAACTTGGCTTTAAGCAGACCTACATGATTGCTTAGATCGGGATGTGTTGATCTCTAGTATTCATTAGCCTATAATGTCTTATTACTTATTATGAAACGAGTTACTCGTAATGGTAACTTATGCAACTTCATTGAAGCTTGCTCAAAATGCTTCTAAGCAATGATAGGCCGATGCAAAAATAAATGAAAGAGACTTTCAATAAATGTTATTAGCTTTTATTGCAATGTAGGCATGTACGACAGACACAAAGCGGAGGCGTGGGTGAAAAAGTGGAGTTACTTAGTAACACCTTATTCATACTGTTAACGGGGAAAGGAGCGGTGTAATTTAAGTTAGGCCTACTCTAAAGATGTTGGGCCTATTTTCCAATAGGCCCCTACATACTAGCCTGGATAGTCACCTTTGTAGGACTTCGCTTTGCGCGGATTGGGCTTCTGCTCTGGTCTGTGGAAGGACGGTGGATCGTATCGCGACATCATTGTCGTCGTCATCACCTTTCATCATCATCGTCGTTGTCGTTTTCGTCAGAGTTATTGTCGCCGTCATCGTTTTATCATCATCATCATCATCATCATCATCATCATCATCATCATCATCATCATCATCATCATCATCATCATCATCATAACCACCACCATCAGCACAACCACCACCACCACCATCATCATCATCATTATAACCACCACCACCACCCTCATTATCATCATCACTACCACAACCACTATTGCCATTTATTTACTAACCAAAAGTTTAAATATAAGTAAACAAATCTTTAATTATGACATTAATGATTATATAGGCTGATTACTATGCGTTTCAATGCCCAAGCATGCGTTGAAAATATCATAAAACCATTTCGTGCAATTATATTGTTTTACAGCAATATATTACATCAGTTATTCATAAGTTTACAGCATGCAATAATAACAGTATATAATTATATCTAATTAAAGAATAAGTTTTACTTGGTCCATAGCAGAAACGTTGATGATTACGAACACCCGCCGAGTTAATTTAAGTATACCGCATCGCTAAAGACTGCAGGTCCATTTTATAAGCCTATCGTCAACAGGTGTTCAAGTGCTGTTATACGATTTGCTCAGTCACTTGACCCGTTTTAATATCACTTATGCCGAAAACTGTTTGACGAACTATTTCCTACCAGCCATACGAAAGCAATTCAAGTAACTGCGATTGGTATAACACTCTGCCTCCGACGCCTCTTAACAACGCAATCTAAATTAAAATGTCAACAAACTGTATAGCTTCTGAAGAAGGAATTGCTTGGAAACGTGTAAGCCTATGTGGGTGTATATAAGAGACAATATCCTGTTAAGTCTTTTATTCGCTGCTTCTATCTGAGTGGCTTCTGCGTCATCAGTTCGGTCGATCTGTTGGTTGGTCTGCGTGCCTGTGCCTGTGCACGTCTGTCTGACTGGTTTTGAATGGTGGTGTACATAAGGCGGTGTATGTAAGTAAGCAAGTACATAAATAAGCAAGTAAGCAGGCAAGTATATATGTATGTGTTTGTATGTGTGTTTGTATGTGTGTATGCATATGTGTATGCATGTGTGTATGTATGTATGCATGTGTGTATGTATTTATATATGTATTTATGTATGTATGTATGTATGTTTTGCAATTGTAGACACATAAGCTACAGTTTATAATTATGGGTAGAATACAATATAAGAACCTAAAACTAAATGCAAGGAAAATAGCCGAAAATGACGTATTTTGCAAAACATCTCAGCTTCAAGGGGATTCGCCTCTGACCCCCAGTAGAAGTTTTGTCCCTGGACTCCACCAGGGCTCCATCCACAGACCTTAGTATACGCTCGCGTTCCGCACTCTCCATGTGCCTCTCACCACGTACTGAAATCCTTGTGCTCTTTGTGTTCAAAGGGAGGGCCGCCCTTTACAGAGCTGCGAATAGGCAACACCTTGCAAGATTGATATGTTGGATATAAAACAGGCAGCACTGGGGTAATGAACCTATGTGGCGGCAGCGAAATGTAGGCCTATTGAAAATAAACCAGTGGAAGAAAGTCTTTCGTTTCTCCTTCAAAACGTACCATTTTGATAGCTTTTTAAACGAGGAGCGCCACCTTGGAATAGATTCAGCAGTGTTTGGCCAAGAGTGAGTCATGCAGACAGTGGAGGCAGTAAAACCTATGCAATCAAAAATGCCATAAAGTAGGCCCAGCAGAATTGCAGTAGTCTGCGTGTATTCGGTTATGACTATTACCTCTCCTCTGCGAGTGATCGTTTGACACCTGCTCGATAATGCAAACTTAAGCCTACCGCGTACGTCTCGTGTCTGACAACTACTGTAAATGTCAATTCTGACATGATTTTCTACAAGGACCGTCGTATGTTCTCGACCCTGCTCATTTTTCAATGAATTTATCGGGTGAGATCCTTCACTAACGCTGCCCATTTTAATGGGCGCCACGCCATTTGAGGTCCCCGTGTATGGACCGTGCGCATATTACCATTTCATATCCGGTTTCAGATATGAATATTCATGAATAATGAAGTCTGGTGTTGATTAGATGCTAGGGTCTGGTAATAAATATTCATAAGTAATGACGTCATGACTGTTGATTTGAGACCAAGGAATCTCTAGTGTAATACTGGTCTTTGATTCAAGGCTTGGTGTGCGATACATTCATCTTCGTTGGTCTGAAATCAACAACCATGACGCCATTACGTGTGACTATTTATTAACAGAACCTAGCATGCAATCACCGGCAGGACATCATTATTCATGAATATTCATATCTAAAACCGGGTATGAAATGTTCATATGCGGACCGTGTTAGCCCGAGATTAAAATCTCTGAAATAAAGCCACTGTTAGTATGCGAACTGGCATCAGTGCGCCCTGAGGCGCATTGACGTACGGCTTAACCAACAGCCTATAAACTAACTGTAGCTCGACGACCGTTGCGCATTCATTTCGTTCGATAGATGGGGTGAGGGGACGCTTCAGTCTTCAGTCTCTGGTTCTGCGTCTGACAATGGTGGCACTAAAATCTGGGTGGTCCAATACTCAGGCGAACGTAGGGATAAGGAGTATCATGAATATTAATTAGCTGATGGCTCCGATGACAGTACGCCTCTTTTACGCTCATTGGTTGGGACTTAGACACAGCGTTTGGATAAATTTTCGAGGACGTTGGATCAGTTGATAGGTTGACTAGTTTTAACTTCAGAATTAAAACATCTTGCGTACAAACTAAAACATCGGATGATACAGCACGGATCAATATATTAGAGCTGCTGCTTACAGAATCATAAACACGTTTGAGACCTTGTAAACATGAAATATATAGGAAATAATGCGGATCGATCAATTTTCCAAAGATTGGCGATCAAGGAGTTGTCATTACTTGGAGTGACCGTCGACCCGATCGTCGTACAACAGCGTGTGAAGTGTAACGAAAAAGTTTCGGTAGGTTGAAATTTATTACTAATTAAAGTTTATCGTGAATTATGAGATTTTCTTTTAATTTTAATGACATACGTGGGTGTAAAGTTTATGTTAGTGATGGATTCAGTTCAACAATGTGAGTGAACAGACGACTGATCAGTGTTGTTTATCTTTATAGCTGTTGCATCCAAGAATAAAGTAGTGTTAAAGAAAAGAAAATAATACGAAAATTTCAATTAAATAGAAAACACGAGTAAATATATGCACTGATGAGACTACAACTTTCGATGGAAGTCATCTTTATCGTCAGTTATGTATTAAATAGTTTTTGTTGTGGAAAATATTACATTTTTTATGTCAGCTCAGCAGATTCTCAAATTTTGTTCATGTCTGGGTAAATCCTTCTTTTCTATATTGCTTATTCTCCATAGCCTGTCTTCCAGGGCCTTGTGGATCTTGGTTGCTTCAATCTATAGAATTATGATTTTGAAAGTGGTTTTACTTAAGTTTGTTCATTGATAGATGCTGTATGCATTACAGGAATGGCACTTTTTAAGTCTCCAGTCTAGAATAGATTAGTTGGTAACAGAGAATAGATTAGTTGGTAACAGAGGCACAGTTATATGTTTATATTCTCAATAGTATTGGAGCACTATTGCCTCCAGATGAATTTATCATTCTTGTCAAACTTTTGTATCAGTTAGGTTGGTGAGGAGCACCTTTGAAGTGTTCATAGAGGCTCAAACCAATAAATAATGAAGTGCAAGATCAAGTTAAAGGGTCAGCATATGGGATTTAAAGAAAGCATTTGTTAAGGGTTAATTAAAAACAAAAGACAGAAGGATGTTAGTTTATTGTCCTGTGTGGTGTGGTCTCCTCTGGATTAGAATTCTGAGAATAGCTATGATGGGAACTGTAAGCTATAGCATCTTACTGATAAAATGCCTTTCATCAGGACTATGTTTGAATTTATTTGGGAATTCCCAGGGGGACGTAGATATAGCAACCTGGCCAGTCCTGTGCATGCCCTAGACTTGGTGTCTGCTGTTACTGTTCATTGTGAATCTGCTATAAGGTAGACAGAGGTGATAGCAGTTGGCTGTTAACAGTATTTACTAAACAATGAATTCCTACTTCTATATTAACAGTGTTTACCAAAGAATGAATTCCTACTCCTATATTAACAGTGTTTACTGAACAATGAATTCCTACTGCTGTAGCCAACACCGTGAATAGGAGAAGAAGAACGCTGTTAAGTTGTACATATCGTTAACAGTATATAAAATAGTTGGGTATATTGACTTAAAATCTTCATTGTTGCATAATGAAGTAAAATGATATAATTATAATTGCAACATAGTATTTGTTTAGCACCTCACAAAAGTGCTATATGTATGGCTATCAGATGGCAAAAAGCTATACATGAAAATCTTCAGATATTTAGTCTGTTAAAAAAAGGCCTTTGAAGAAGCTCAGTATAAATTAATTATAAATTTATTAGCATCTTACTAGGCTAAGAATATGAATTAAGGGAAGGAAAGATTATTAAGAATGATAATAATTGCTGGAATAGTTCTTGTCATTGACTGATTGATAGGAGTTTATTCAACATACGGAGAGGTTTGTAAAACGTTTTGGACCAATATTCAGATACATAAGTGGATGTAAAGAAGGCAAACCATAAAGAAAATATAACCTTTAATTGATACCTGAAAGCTCCCTTCACGAGAATCAGAAAGAAAAGTCTGTTGTATGCAGGTTGCAAAACTGCACCTTCATAATAAAGTTTATGTTAATTCATTTTGTCAGTGGCTGAGCTACTTCTTCCAGAGCACAGTCTCACTTGTCTGCAGGTAACAGAGCTGTGGATTGTTTGGATTTGTTGTGCCCTGCAGAAGAATTTAGTAAATTCTTTATTCTGTCCATCTGTCCGTCTACTTGTATGCCTTTCTCTGTTGCCCTGGCCTCCACTGCATAAACCACTTTCCCAAATTTGCAGAAAAAGGACACAAGCCAGGGAAGGGAGAGGTTTGGGAAGGGAGAGGATTGGGAAGGGAGACGTCCGGTTTCAGAATAGGCTATAGATTTAGCCCATTAACCATCGTCCAGCTTTCAGCATATACTCTAGACCAATAAAGTTTTTTGGTCAAATTCTGGATAATAATAACCAAGCTTGGCATGAGGAAGGCTTGCATGGTTGACTAGTAGTAATTCTGAGGTTATATAGGCTGTTATTGGTTGGAATCCCTTTTGTCATCTGATTTTGTCCAAATATTTTCTCAAACTTCCTTTGTCCAAGTGAAATGTGTTCATAACCAGTGCTTATAAAGTGCTTAATAATATTAATATTAGCAGATTAAGGTGAGGCCCTTTCCTGATGATGGCTCTTTACTCACCAGTCATGAGTGACTGTTTCTAATTCTAGGTGCACCACTTTGCTAATATTCTGTTATTTAATCCAATTTATTAGCCTGTGCACAGACCTTGAAACAAGTAGCACAGAATTGTTCTTGTACCTGTTATCTTACCAGACATGTGGAACTTGTTTGATATTTGCTTATGATGCTATATTATTAACTTATCAATTTGATAGGCAACAGACTGTGCAGGAGGGCAGAACAGATATAATGCCTCATCATTTGGGCTATCCTCAAGTCTTTCTTAATGACATGGTCATTATGGGACCTTCCTCTGCATCAAAGAAACTCCTTATTATTTGAACTCAACCAGCCATCATCAGTCCAGCCTCCTAGCCCGTAGTCTCCGCCCCTCCTCAGCTGGTATTAAGTGATTCCTTCACACACCGGTGAACACCGGCCATTCTGTCCGCTCTGCTCCACTGAACCCCATAATAAAATAAATTGCTTGTACTTCTTGAGACCTGCTTGTCAAAGATGGGCCTTTTCTTCTTTAATCTTACCCCTTAAGGGCCTTCATTTTATATCTTTTTGACTCCATCAGGGACAATTCTGCAGTTTGGCCATCAGGTCCCTTCTGGGGGTTTGACCTAGGATGTGGCCTCTGCCACCTGACCTGCAGTGCATGGATGCCTCTTTAAATGAAGATCCGTTGCAACAAAATATCACTTTTGTGGCTCAAAGTTCACCTTACCAGTTTGCCAGTTATAATAGCAGTAGCCTGCTACATGTCTTGCAGGGTTGGTGATTAAGTATGACTATAATGATGATCATCAGTGGTCGTCGTTGTAGTCATTTGTGCTTTCCTCAGTCATTTCATTCTGAGAATCTACTATGTAGGTTTGGAGAACATTAGCCAAAATCAGTTGCGTAGAACATGAGACGCACAGAAGAACTGTGTTTGGTTCTGTGGAGAACTGGAGACTGATAAGCGCCGGTTGTGCACGAATTTAACTTGGACAAAGGTAGTTTGAGAAAATAATTTGGACAAAATCAGATGACAAAAGGGATTCCAAACCAGTAATAGCCTACATAACCTCAGAATTACTACTAGTCAACCATGCAAACCTTCCTCATGCCAAGCCTGGCTATTGTTATCCAGAATTTGACCTAATAATTTTATTATTCTAAATCTATAGCATACGCTGAAAGCTGGATGTTGGTTATTGGGCTAAATCTGTAGCCTACTCAGAAACCGAACCTCTCCCTTCCTGGATCTCTCCTTTCCCTGGCTTGTGTCCTTTTTCTGCAAAATTTGGAAAGTGGTTTATGCAGTGGAGGCCACAGAGACAGACATACAAGTAGACGGATTGATAGACAGACTAACGGAGAAACTAACGGATGGACAAACAGATATAGAGATAGACAATTGAGCAGTTACACAGTCAGAGAGTAAGACGTGGGTGATTAGCCTAAAACAGCAGATTGCAAGAGTAAGATTATAGAAGAGGGAATCTCTACCATGCGGATTTTGACCTGAAACCCTACTACTTAAAATAATCTGGGAGTTAGTCCATTTCTACAGAGAAGCCTGTTAAGATCAAAACCACTTCCCAATCAGTCGGTTACCTTCTGATTGTAGATGCCAGAAAGGAGCCAAAACAGCCTGTAATGTGATCTAGTGCCGTCTGCCTCCAAACCGTACATGGCATAAATCTCTCATTGCACTTTGACTTATGCTAATTGCTCAGGTCTGCCATTGTGTCTGAAATGCCCAGGTGGGATATCTGGGTGGGTGGGTTGACCTTGGGAGTTGCACAGAGGCTTTTGTTATTGAAAATAAATGATTATGAAGAGAGGTTGGGCAGCCCAGATTGGCCTGCAAAGCTTCCAGCAAGTAACATCTGGACTTGGAAGTATTCAAACCATCTGCCCTAGTGAGTGATGAGAAGACCTTGCTTCTGTTTGAAGCCTTGCTGGTAGCTTTTGAATTGCCAATTCTAGACTCGAAAAAACTGTTAGGTAAGTTAGTAAGATAATTGCCCATGATATTTAGTCATAAAATTCCTGGAATTTTTTTAGCAAAATCCTGTACTTTATAAAAAGTAAGTGAAAAATTGATTGGAAACCCACAAGCGCTGATGGCACTTGACTTTTACAACTAAAAGGTGAGATGAAATATATTTAAGCTGAAATATATTTGAACTGTGTGTTGTGTAAAGGGATTTAACAAAATGGTTTTTGTTAGTTTTCACTATGATCTCTGTAGTAACCGGATGAACCATTTGATGTTTATTTAATAAACCATGAATTCCAGCCACTCCTGTAATCACACGTATAATGTGCTTAAAACCTGTTACCCACGCTGTTTTTTGAGGAACCACATAAGCCGATTAGAGATTCTAGCGTGTCATGTCTATAAAGTCACGAAGGCTAGATTAGATTTTGGCAAACAGAACCAGAATGTGAGGCTCACTACTACTTTTGAGTAAGTTGCTGACCCTGCTAATTACACCGACGCTGGTAGTTTTGTGTTGTGAGTTGAAGATATCGTCTTGTGCTGCGGTTTCATGAGCTTATGGTAATGTGTTATGTTATTTCATGAGTTGAAGCTGCTGTATTGCATTTTCCTTGAGTTTATTATGCTGTTGTGTCATTCATCAATATTGTCTTGTGTTGGGTTTTCGTGACTTCAGTGCAATACAATATTTAGTTTTAGTTTAGCCTGAACATCAGAACACTGACAGAACATCAGCACCATAGTATTACCATAACAGCAATCGGTGACAGTGATGGATGCAGAAGTCAAAAGGTCGACCCAAAGTGGTCAGAGAGACCCACTAAGGCTGGATTGGCCTATTTTCAGATAATACAAAAGGTCAGGCAGGCTATCAGTCAGGCTGCTGGCCCTCAGGATGTAGTCTGCAGTTCCAAAGAAATTTGAAAGAACTTACTTATTTTCAGCTGAAAGAACAGAAAGTCATTGAATGGCCAAATTCCTAGTGCAAGCAATTGAAGTGGCTCACCTTGCTATGGCGCTCTTTGCCTGAGGATAATGAACTGAGGATTGTTTAAAGTCAAGTCGAAGTTTTATGTGTACTAATGGTCTGAGGTCAACCACTGTGACCTGAAAACTGAGGTGAAATCTAATTTGCAAAATCACAAGCTAAACTTACATCTAAAAGTTTTTATGTTAAGCGATATTTCGTAACCGTCTTTGATCTGTTCTTTGCAAAAACCACCTAACGTCGATCTGTGTTAATTGGTTGCCATAAAAAGCACATTAGTACAGCATTAGATTGCCATTTAATGTTAGTGCTGTACCGTAGCAGTTTTTCTCCTAAGTGGGGTGTTGTTCTTTTCCCGCTCTGGCACTGTGTTGTTAGGATGATATATTGTTATACTGGATTGAATGTATGGCAGTCTATAAATGCTTGCTGATTGTCTGGGTTTACGTAGAGTAGATCAGAGATCATTTTGTGATAGCGGTTAACCACAGTATCCTAATATAAAGGATCAAGGTCATTATATTGTCGTTTGATTTGCCTGTGGTCTAGCATTCCATATTGCATCCCAGAGTTATGTCACAACCTGACACTCTTACTTGAGATCTCCAGGTCACCTCTGTCCCCTCCGATCAAGAAGGTCACCTAAGCACTTGGTGGTTATACCACCTGTAAAGCGTAGCCGCAGAGCTGTGGCAGCCAGGACAGTTGCTTGCCGTCTTTCTGTAAACGGTCCTGCTTATCAGACATAAACCAGAGCCGCAGGGGTGTCTTAACTCATTTGGCGGTAATTAAACAGTTTTGGAATGGGATGTGCAAATAGCCCTGGGGTAGTTCACAGTCACCTTTGTTGTTTCACCCCGGTGCTCTTTATGTCCTTGCACTCAGGTCTTAATGAGCTGAACTGACTGAGCATCTGGAGCTCCGTGTTTGCCGTCTAATTAAGATGAACTAATTCTGTGCAAACTTTGAAAACTAAATACAAAAATTGCTAGGAGTTACACAAATTAAATTATGCAGTATTGCACATTTGACTATCCTTCAAGTTATTATTAATGTTTTCTAAGAATGAGACAGAGTTAGTAATAATTTTATTTTTTATTAAACTAATTATTATTTTTTTATTATAGTTTCTGATGGTTACATTTTTTGTGCTTCTACATTTCTTCAGTAAATAACAAGTTGTCAGATATGTTCACATGAAAGAGTATATTTTTGGTTTTTCGTTTTCCTTAAATGTTTTTTGCAGTCTTCTGTCTTAACTGTATTCTTCACAAGCCTTTTCTTTCTCATGCCATGACAGTTTTGCTGCATATGATCTTTTTTCTTTTGATTTTAGAAAACCCTGAGTGACTCTGTTTTTGGTACAGATCTGTCCAAAGTACCAAGCATATGCATAGATGACATCGGTCCTGTACCAAAGTAAGCTTATATTTACTTTCGTTGGCTACCACAAAATGTTCTGATTAGTACTTACATACAGTATGGACCTGTTGGGAGGGGGAAGCCACCAAAAGGGTGTGTAAACCAGACAGTGTATAAAACAGCCCAGACAACCATGTTCATTGGGCCCCTAGCTGGCCCACTTAGTGTCACTGTTGACATTTGGTGACCAGCTGTTTGCCAAATCTTTGTACTGGCAGATGGCAGATGGCAGCCACAATAAGCTCCCCCTTTTGGGAAGTGATTTTTTTTCACTAAAATTTCACACGTTTTCTCTCCTATCCAACTTCCAAATCAACACTCTTTACAAATTCGAGCTGCTTTGTTTCATTCTTTACCCAACCTTGTAGAAATGAGTCTGTCATATAAAGATCTTTAGAACTTTTGGCTTTCTTCTCTTGACCATAGAACCAATCTATGGCAGCTAATTTTTCCTCAGCTGTGTATGAAGGCCGACACTTGACTCTGCCATTATGAATAAGGCATACAAAGAGATATCTAAACATATGTAGCAGTATGTCTTTCCAAACTGGGATGAAAAGGAAAAGGAAATAAGCCATACATAACCTGTTCGTGTGATTTAATTAAACCTACTTCCTTTGTTTAGGTACTTAGAGATACACTGCAGTTCTTTGTACAAATGCATTAACTAACACACACAGCATGTTAAGTTACTAGCTTTGCGAGAGATGACACCTTTATGTTATGTGGAATCACCGGTAAACATGTCCACACTGTACTTGTTAACTAGTGTTTTTGAACCAGCTACTATGTATGTGGCTTAAATATGTGGTACCGGGTAAGTCAGTGGAGTAACAAGGGATTTGGGGGCGGCATTTCAGATGCTTATCCCTTCCTCTGATCTCTGTTGGGACTGCCTGTTTTAACATAATTTAATGCTTATAAAATGATCTCTGCACCCAGCTGGGGCCCTAAATGGCTGGGGGCCCCAGTTCCTTTAACTGGTTGAACTGGGGCATTGTTCTGCCAGTGCAGTTGTGGTCAGTTAAGGCATAGTGAGCTAAATGCCCATTTAATAGTGGTAACTAGTAAAGGGTAAACAGTTCATTTTGAAGTTGTTTGTAGCTGAACAGTGACTCTATATGCCTCAAAGACCTGAGGCTGTTGGGCAGAAACTAATGGTAGGCAGGAGGACAGATGGATGGACAGAACCAGACAGAGGCAACCATTTGACTTCTCTTTGTAAAGGCGACTTTTCCTGTTAACAGCAGCAGAAATCAATTTTAAGAAAACTTATGTTGTCATGTTTTTAGGTTTCTCGTGAATTCAGTTCAGTTTCTAGAAAGGCATTTAGACATTGAAGGCATATTCAGAAGATCTGGCTCAACAACCAGACTAAAAGATCTTCGGGTACTGACGAATTCTGTAACACTCTTGTCTTTGGTATTTGTTCATAGGGGGCCATTTCTGTAGCTCAGATAACATGTCTGTTTTTATCCTGCTAGTGAGAAATGACTTTGAAAGATACACAGAAGGTGTTACATAAGTGTCTAGTGGCAGAACATTGCTTTGCAAGTCCACAGAAAATACAAAATTTTAACAGTTGTAATCATTTGATTTTTTTACTATATTATGAACACAATTTTTCACAGTTATTATTGTTGTGAATACTTTTGTTTTTATGTTTTGATATTGTAGAAGGTATTGTTGAAAACAGTTTCTCATGTTCTGTTGATTTTAATGATTGTAATCAGTCTTAGTTAAGTTAAGAGGGCCACTGGGCCGTTTCTCTAAAATATTTTCTCCACTAATCATTGATGTTTGAATAATTATAATAGCTCAGTTTACATTGCATTACACAAGACTTCAATTTTTTTCTCTGTAGTCGCTAGTGGAAGCAGGTGGTGTTGTAAGCAAAGGCAATCCTTTGGACGTAGCAAATCTTCTGAAGCAGTTCTTTCGAGAGCTTCCTGATCCACTGCTTACTTCAGCTCTACACAGGAGTTTTGTTCAGAGCGTCTCACTGAAGGAGTGCCACAGTCGCACTGCAGCCATCTTGAACCTCTGCCTTCTGTTGCCTGTTCCACACCTTGCAACACTACGCTACACAATGTGCTTTCTTGAGCAGGTTGCCTCCGTGAGTGAACTTAACAAAATGGACGCCTTGAATCTTGCGATCTGCCTTGCACCTAACTTCCTACGAAGCACCTCACGAAAAGTCAATCACCGATCAAAGGGCTCTGGTGTGTCTGAGGCCTGCATCCTGGAGGCAGAGATAGCTGTCATTCATGTCTTGATCTTGGAAGCACAAAGCATTGGAATAATTCCAGAGGAATTACTTGAAAGACAAAGAAGAGATGCTGAGGAGTCTTGCCTGATTTCAGATGCTGCAGTGGAGAGGAGCCTACTAGAGTTTGAGTTTGATCAAACAAAAAGGAAGCAAGGGAAACCTTCTTTTCAGGGTTTGTTGTTTCATGTTGTCAGTTGGCCTAAACCCTTTATTAAGTGCATTACTAACTTGAATTGTTACTATGGATTTTAAAAATTGAGTGAGGATGATTCATGAACAGCTGTTCAATGCTGAGGAAGCTGGAAGTTGCCATTAAGACATATGGTGTTGCATGGTGCAACAAGCAGTTACTTCGAAGTCAGACAGTGAGCAGATAAATTCACATTTGTTCCGGGTACAGCAAAATCATTGTTGATTGATTTCCAAGTCTTCCCAGTTTCATGGGTGTCTACTGGAGCACTGAGGAGCTGCCATTTGCTAACTCTGTGAGAATGACAGTTATCAGAAGAACACAAAAATCCTCAACTGATCCAATAATACCACGAAACAGATTAATCTGTTCTAATCTAATAACCTCTGCTGCAGCATCATCATGATACACCAGGCATCAATTGTAGACTAGAAGAAAAGCTACTTAAAGTCTAATTAATTAGCCATTAGACAAATTGGTTATAGATCTGGAAGTTTAGCAGAACCAGAAGGTTACAATGGTTAAATTAGCTCAGAAAGATGAGGTTTGAACAGAGATTTGAATGATAACAGAAACAAATGGATTAAGAAGTTGTAAGAGTTTTACAATGATCAGTACATATACGATGCTGTGCACCATGTCATTTGTGTTTCTAGGGCTGATTGCTAACCTGAGTTCCAGCTTTTCCAGATGGCACAAGAAGAACAAATGTGGTGATATCTCTACTCATTGTGGACCGGATGACTTGTCATTGTCCACTATGGTTGATTCAAGTTCTAGATCATTTTTGTGCACCCCTCACAGAGAGTTCTGGAACGCTAGTATGTGTCCAATTTCTGCTCCAGCATCAAAGAGAAAGCGAGAAGCAGATGATGCTAGTCTTGAAATCTCAGTATTGAAAAAGTAAGTAACTAAAATCTTATTGTGCTTTTTAAGCATAAGATTTCAGAGGCATGGCATCTAATACGGAAGACATCAAATGATGACCCTTTAGGCTCTTGTTTAGATAAATTTCGTAGCACGATTCACTTTTAATGAAAACAGGGATGAAGTTGTCAAGTGACTATGCAAAGTGTATTCGTTATAGTTTTGTTACTGTGGATATTTCTATAAAACTATTTAGTTACCATGAAGTTAATCAAAGGAAATACTTCTTGTTCTCTCAAAAAAAGTGGCTTTCAAGAGGTATTATGTACAATTTTCAAGTCCTAATCAGGATTTAGCATCATCTCAGTATGGCAGGAAGTAGGTTTCAAATCCTTTGATGAAAAATAAATGAGTGTTTCTTAATTATTTGAAAATGTTCAGTTCAGTGAAAACATCTGTTGCAAACCCATATATTACATTACAGAAAGCGACTTGATGCAAATTTCACAGAAAGCTCAAACAAATCATTTCTTCTTAGGCAACTGCTGACATCACAAAAGCTACCAGGTAAATTTGATACTTCAAATTACTTGCAAATTACATTTTGTGAGTTGGATGTAGCCCCAAGTGCAACATGGTGGTCCTTTTGGTTAGGGCTCTGGGTCTGTATTTGAAAGATTGCTAGTTCACCTATATGCAGCAAAGACCTGAGGCTGTTGGGCAGAAACTAATGGTAGGCAGGAGGACAGATGGATGGACAGAACCAGATAGAGGCAACCATTTGACTTCTCTTTGTAAAGGCGACTCTTCCTGTTAACAGCAGCAGAAATCTATTTTAAGAAAAGTTATGTTGTCATGTTTTTAGGTTTCTCGTGAATTCAGTTCAGTTTCTAGAAAGGCATTTAGACATTGAAGGCATATTCAGAAGATCTGGCTCAACAACCAGACTAAAAGATCTTCGGGTACTGACGAATTCTGTAACACTCTTGTCTTTGGTATTTGGTCATAGGGGGCCATTTCTGTAGCTCAGATAACATGTCTGTTTTTATCCTGCTAGTGAGAAATGACTTTGAAAGATACACAGAAGGTGTTACATAAGTGTCTAATGGCAGAACATTGCTTTGCAAGTGCACAGAAAATACAAAATTTTAACAGTTGTAATCATTTGATTTTTTTAATCTATTATAAACACAATTTTTCACAGTTATTATTTTTGTGAATACTTTTGTTTTTGTGTTTTGATATTGTAGAAGATATTGTTGAAAACTGTTTCTCGTGTTCTGTTGATTTTAATTATTGTAATCAGTCTTAGTTAAGTTAAGAGGGCCATTGAGCCGTTTCTCTAAAATATTTTCTCCACTTATCATTGACGTTTGAATAATTATAATAGCTCAGTTTACATTGCATTACGCAAGACTTCAATTTTTTCTTTGTAGTCGCTAGTGGAAGCAGGTGGTGTTGTAAGCAAAGGCAATCCTTTGGACGTAGCAAATCTTCTGAAGCAGTTCTTTCGAGAGCTTCCTGATCCACTGCTTACTTCAGCTCTACACAGGAGTTTTGTTCAGAGCGTCTCACTGAAGGAGTGCCACAGTCGCACTGCAGCCATCTTGAACCTCTGCCTTCTGTTGCCTGTTCCACACCTTGCAACACTACGCTACACAATGTGCTTTCTTGAGCAGGTTGCCTCCATGAGTGAACTTAACAAAATGGACGCCTTGAATCTTGCAATCTGCCTTGCACCTAACTTCCTACGAAGCACCTCACGAAAAGTCAATCACCGATCAAAGGGCTCTGGTGTGCCTGAGGCCTGCATCCTGGAGGCAGAGATAGCCGTCATTCATGTCTTGATCTTGGAAGCACAAAGCATTGGAATAATTCCAGAGGAATTACTTGAAAGACAAAGAAGAGATGCTGGGGAGTCTTGCCTGATTTCAGATGCTGCAATGGAGAGGAGCCTACTAGAGTTTGAGTTTGATCAAACAAAAAGGAAGCAGGGGAAACCTTCTTTTCAGGGTTTGTTGTTTCATGTTGTCAATTGGCCTAAACCCTTATTAAGTCCATTACTAACTTGAATTGTTACTATGGATTTTAAAAATTGAGTGAGGATGATTCATGAACAGCTGTTCAATGCTGAGGAAGCTGGAAGTTGCCATTAAGACATACGGTGTTGTATGGTGCAACAAGCAGTTACTTCGAAGTCAGACAGTGAGCAGATAAATTCACATTTGTTCCGGGTACAGCAAAGTCATTGTTGATTGATTTCCAAGTCTTCCCAGTTTCATGGGTTTTGTCTACTCGAGCACTGAGGAGCTGCCATATGCTAACTCTGTGAGAATGACAGTTATCAGAAGAACACAAAAATCCTCAACTTATCCAATAATACCACGAAACAGATTAATCTGTTCTAATCTAATAACCTGTGCTGCAGCATCATCATGATACACCAGGCATCAATTGTAGACTAGAAGAAAAGCTACTTAAAGTCTAATTAATTAGCCATTAGACAAATTGGTTATAGATCTGGAAGTTTAGCAGAACCAGAAGGTTACAATGGTTAAATTAGCTCAGAAAGATGAGGTTTGAACAGAAATTTGAATGATAACAGAAACAAATGGATTAAGAAGTTGTAAGAGTTTTACGATGATCAGTACATATGTGATGCTGTGCACCATGTCATTTGTGTTTCTAGGGCTGATTGCTAACCTAAGTTCCAGCTTTTCCAGATGGCACAAGAAGAACAAATGTGGTGATATCTCTACTCATTGTGGACCGGATGACTTGTCATTGTCCACTATGGTTGATTCAAGTTCTAGATCATTTTTGTGCACCCCTCACAGAGAGTTCTGGAACGCTAGTATGTGTCCAATGTCTGCTCCAGCATCAAAGAGAAAGCGAGAAGCAGATGATGCTAGTCTTGAAATCTCAGTATTGAAAAAGTAAGTAACTAAAATCCTATTGTGCTTTTTAAGCATAAGATTTCAGAGGCGTGGCATCTAATATGGAAGACATCAAATGATGACCCTTTAGGCTCTTGTTTAGATAAATTTCGTAGCACGATTCACTTTAATGAAAACAGGGATGAAGTTTTCAAGTGACTATGCAAAATGTATTCGTTATAGTTTTGCTACTGTGGATATTTCTATAAAAACTATTTAGTTACCATGAAGTTAATCAAAGGAAATACTTCTTGTTCTCTCAAAAAAAGTGGATTTCAAGAGGTTTTACATACAATTTTCAAGTCCTAATCAGGATTTACCATCATCTCAGAATGGCAGAAAGTAGGTTTCAAATCCTTTGATGAAAAATAAATTAGTGTTTCTTAATTATTTGAAAATGTGCAGTTCAGTGAAAACATCTGTTACAAACCCATATATTACATTACAGAAAGCGACTTGATGCAAATTTCACAGAAAGCTCAAACAAATCATTTCTTCTTAGGCAACTGCTGACATCACAAAAGCTACCAGGTAAATTTGATACTTCAAATTACTTGCAAATTACATTTTGTGAGTTGGATGTAGCCCCAAGTGCAACATGGTGGTCCTTTTGGTTAGCGCTCTGGGCCTGTAATTGAAAGATTGCTAGTTCACACCTGCTGAGCGACATCCATGTCATGACCCTGGCAAGTTGTTTTTGCCTATGTAGCCAAGCAGTATGATTTGGTACCAGCATAAGCTGGGAAGTAAATAGGAAGTTCCACAATGCACTGGCCTTGTGTCCAGGAACTTGGATTTGTCCATTGCCGGAGTAAGGGCCAAAGAGTAGGAAATGAGTGCCTCCACTACGTTCCACTTTGGATGTGGAAGCTTTACTTTTTACTTTTACTTTTGTCACTCCAAGGCTGTTTTCACTGCCTGTTACAGTAGGTGAGAAAATATGCACTGACCCCCAAGTTTGTGTAACCATTTAAAAATTTCCTATAAATTAAACTGTCAAGAAGAAGAGACTGATGTAAAATCTAATGTAATGTAATGTGAATCTCCAAAATTTCTCCATGCCACACAAAAGCTGCATCAGGAAGACCATCTTATTTGCTTGCACTATATCAAATCAATTTCACAAGATCCAGGTCGTTGAGTCAGTTTCAGTGCCATCTGGAGGGAGTCAGGCCAGAGGAGATGGTATAATGCTAATATGGAAAGCAATTAATCTAATTTGAAAATTTCTATAGCATTTTTATGATAACACACGTGGGTGGCTTCTCAGCAAAACTGCAGTCAGTAATCATAAATGGTAAAACTAACTGCCTTTCTTAAGATCTGCTCAAATTCATGGAAAGATGGCCAGTGCTGCAAAAGCTGAAAGCTGGACGGAGTCATTAAGCCACTTGGGACACACATTTATTTGAAAGTCAGTCAGTGGGCAGACCAGTTCATCTTTGTTTTGGGTTCATGGAAAGCATTATCAGTTGTTTGATCTCCAATGGTTCCTAGTTCATAGGTGTCTGTCACAGCATGAGTGAGGTGTCAATCTTGCATTTTATAGTCCTCTGAAACTTTCAAGTGCCTTATGACTTCGGTTCCTGGCAGCTTCTGACAGACTGTTGCCCACCCGGCCTCGAAATCCTGCTCTTATGGGTTGATTGTTGTCCAGGCTAAAGGTCATGAATCTAATTTTTGGCTAATGACATGTCTGACTGTACCAATTTACCAGGCTACCCATGTCATTGCTGCCGGGTGATGCAGTGAGGTTAAAGGTTATTGGTCAGGGCAGGTTGCCTCATGAATGGAAGTGCTTTGTCTGTGGTGTTTGCAAGACAGTAATGCTGTACAGTGGGACATTGTGTTGCAAGTGATTAATTAAATATGATTGACTGTCTTATTAAGACTGTCCAACTCCTGAAGAGTGAGCTAGTGTTTAGCCAGTGTAAAGTGATAGTGTCGTCCTTATATGAATACATGTTAATCCATTATTCATTTTTTATTTATTTATTTTTCACCCCACTACTTGCTTGTGTCTGGATGTTAATGTAATGTCTTTTATGAATCTTTCGAGAACATTTAAAACAAGATCCGTTTTTTTTACTTACTTTGCTCTTATAAAGGTATGCAGTTATTTTGTTATTTTGGATATACATTTCTTCATTTGTTAGTTTATTTATTTATACAGAGAACAGTTGTTAGTTGTGCTGTTTGGACTGATTGTACGATTAATTAGTTTTGGAATGTTTAAACTTGTTCTACTGGTTTATCGATTTGTTATATTTTACACATTTATGCCTCCAATCACAGAAATTCCATAATTTATCTTACTTGTATATGTACTGGTATTCACTTTTTCAGTAGGAGGTTTGTTAGTTTCTTTACATATCTACTTCTCAGTTGCTATAAGCAAAAGTGATATTATTATTTGGCTTCTGTTGCATAAGTAGTTATGTGCATTATGCAAATGAGAGTCAGCATTCATGTTTAATACAGTGTAAAATATCTAGAATTTCGATTATTTTGTTTTGGATTAGAATCAAGTGGCATCTGTAAGACGTCTGATGTCAGGTTCCACAGAGAGAGGGAACAAAGGTTGGCAGCTTCAACAAATTTAGAGACACCAAGAAGCGTGGTGCCTAAGGTTTCATTTTCAGCATCCAAGACAAAGACAAGCAGGTAAACCTAAGTTGGTAAACCAGAGTTTTACTAGAATTATTGCCAAGTTTGGCTTTTTTGATTCAATCAGAACAGTCTTTTTGCATGAGTCCTAAATCTTAGTCGTATTTCAGATTAGCAACTATATTATTACTGCAAGAATCATTTCTCCAGTACCCAAAAAAATTACATATATGGTGTCATTCTATCCAGGACTCAAACATCACTGACATGAGCAGACTAGACATCTTACCATGATAGGGATTTTTGAACTTGAAATAATGAACTTGACCTTCTATGTTGTTTACCTTTGTCTTGCCAACAGCTGTTGCACTTGACAAATGGACACTTGGACTCCTGCTGTGCCACACACTAAGACAATGTTGGTGTCTAAAATGTTGGTTTGTCAGTTCTTTATAGATAGTCAGGTTTAAACTTAAAACTCAGCTGTGTCAATTTTACTGGTTTAGGGATATGGACCTGATGACATCAAGCACTCTTTCCTTTGCTACTCCGAGGCGAAAAATTGGAAACTCACTGAAAGAATTCCTCAAGCTTGTCAGTAGGAAGAGAAATATTAAGGTAAACAATGAATATGTTGCAAAGACTACTGATCATTTCATTTGATCTAAAAACTAGTTTGGTATAATGTGATGGCTAGTTGAAATGCTGAAGAGATTTTGTAGAGGCTTTCAAAGAAGAATGTGGCATTTAGTTTTGCCCAGATGTTATTTATCTGTATGTGACTTTTTAGTCTTTCCTCACACATCACTCTCTTCTATGCTCATATTCGACTGTCTTCCTCCTGCAAATCAACTCTGCTCCAATACTTTACAAATACATATGTATATGCATGACATGCTTCCATAATTTCTCAACTCAGTATCTGCTAAACTCAGGTTAGAGAGTTTTATGAATAGCCGACATTTGTCAATATTAGTTTGCATTGATGACGTAAAAGAGAAACCCAGAAGCCACAGATTTTCACTTCAACAGGGATTCCCCTAATTGGCTTTACCGGACAGTACCAATTTTGCATTACTAAAACATTTCAGTTGTATCACACGGTGTAGACACAGACCACTGTTGTGTCTAAGATTTTTCAACTCATTCTTTTTAAGACCTCCAATCATATGAATCTTTTTCTTTCTTACTTTTCTGTCTTCACCGCTTAGCTGCTGTTTAGGTTAAAGACTGACCTTCTAGGAAGCGGAAAGTAAATCCCAGACCTGTCACTCAGATATCGGAGCAAAATAGATTATTGATGAATTATTTCAGACCAACATCTAATACCAAGGCAAAACATGGAAGGCTTTGTGTCACAGCCAAAAAATTGTTTCCTTTATGCTTGATGTTTACATTTGTAGCAACTGGATAACAACAAAGTTGTGAATACATCAAGTATCAATCATGCAAACATGACAGAAATTACTGAAAGCATGGGCTGTCGACTCCCAAATGACGTCCTTCAGTGTGATCTTCAGAACTCCAGAGAATCTGCATACCAATCTGTTGATTTTGATATGTCCCGTAATCATGAGCTATCTGGTTCCCTACAGTCTTTCAGGAAAAGACAGTTCATCCGGGCCCAGATACGACCTCATCGTAAACTGGTTGCGTCAGCAACATCGTCATCAGATTCAACAGATTTGATGAAAGACTTGACAAATCAGTTGAATTGTAACACAATTCTATCTTACGGTCGCACCCCTGTGGATGACACAGCATCTAAGATCAAAACATTTCCTGTAAACAAGGGATTTATTGATACAAGTCCAATAGCTAAAGTTTCTCTTTCCACTGCAGACAAAGAGAATGAAGAATTTCAAAGTCATCATACAGCCACGTCAAAAGAACTGATGTTATCACAGTCACCTTTCCAAACAAGTCCCACTTTTCAAGAAATCTCGGATGATTATGAAGACTTGGTTATGGGAAGCTCAGCACATGATCAAGCTTTTTCAGAGTCCATTCTTCTCTGTGAAAAGTCTCCGAGCTGTTTGATTACTTTTGGAGCGCCCAAGAAGGATACGTGATGACTTGGAAGGAGCAGCTTAATCAGTGTTATCATGATTTCTGTTTTCTTCTGTCAGCGGTTTTGCCATGATGAAAAAACTGCTTGTATGTTGAAAGTCTTGAAGCTCAGTGCAGATGTTTTGATGCCGCATAGTTGCTAAAGGTGTAGCAGTTCGTTCCTGTAAAATCCTGGTGTCTGTGTGACTTGACGGTTTTAATGTTGAATCGTGCAAGTTACATGAATGATTGCCTTTTGGTGGGATTGCTGTTACTCTGGCTACCTAGCAAACAAAACATGTTAAGTCCCTTGAAGAAGTCTTATCTAATCTGACCTATTATTATGAAGTTAAGCAGGAGTTAGATTATGTGATAATGACCAAATCTGAAATTGATTATTTGGGTCGATTTTTGAGTAGCAACACAAGTTGGAAGGTGAAAAAGTTGTTCTGCATTAAATTGCTGTGTCTTATTTGCACTTCAGCTGACAGATCCATTAAACTTTGGCACCACATTTCTGACAAGTTCCTGTGGAGACTTGTAAAAAAGTGTTTACCTTTAGTCTAACTGTGAACAGCATTGTCATATTTAACGTTTGTTGAGTCTAAGATGTGTGGCTGATTGATTAATGACTGATCGCTTGCTTGCTTGATTGATTTATTGTTTTTTTGATTTACCTGCTGTAAGAGTATTCTAACCATCATGTGAATAAGTTATAATATTAATTTTATATTAATATTAATTAATATTAATTTTGTTATTTCCTTACAGGCGATATTGAGTCAGTATTTAGTAAATGGAAATGTACAGATAACTTGTTAAAAGCTTGAATTTTTTTGATTAAGCTGAATCTGTTTTGTGTGAACTGGTAATGATTTAAGAACAATTACATTTTTATGTGGTAATAGTTCATGTGTTTGTTTGTGTGTGGGTAACCCGAGATCTTGTATTCGCGAGGCGCCGTGGCGAACGTAGGCTAGGCGGGCTCCACGGAGAGACCCTTGCCACACCCCGATGAGGGAAATAGAGAAGGTGGACGGATGGATGAAACAATGCGGGCAGTACATTAAGATGTGAAGGAAGGGGTCCTCTATAAAGGATGCCCGCAAAAACTGACCCACTTTAGACCCCTCATTCCCCGTTGTCCGCATTTTATGTAAATGTAAACGGTTCTATATAGCGGCCATAGAGGCGGCTTGGCGTACGCTTTAATCAATATAGCTAACCAGGCCAGTATTACCCTCCACAGCCCTTTTGCGGCTTTTGGAATCCAACTGAGTATTAAAGCTTGGATTCGGCTATCCTGTTGATCTTGCCCGGCTTTCGATACTACGAGTGGGGTATACTGATACTACCGCATCAATCAAAGGTACTCTAACTCAATACTGACTAAGTTGGTGTTTGTAGAATTGTAGCACATCTACAGGCTGTACTTAAACAGCGCTGTACCAAAATTAGATGCGAACGTTCGCACAGGGGAAAGCCCCCTACCTTGTCCGCATTTGGACCCGCATTCCTCTTTCACAGATCCTAATCCTGACACCCCTTCTTCCTCATCTCTCTCTCTCCTCTCCTCTCCAACCCCAAACACTATCCCCCATGCTGCCTCTTCGTCTGCCTCTTCGTCTGACTTGGGTTTTGACCTGGAACGAACCCTTTTGCCTATCAATTTTGTTTTGACTGAGCGCCTGTGAATAAGCTGGTCCCCGCGACATGTCTTTCGTTGGGCGCTGTAGAAATTTCGGGATTACGATTGGGTGACCCCTCCCTCCCCCTCTTTTCGTTCGTCTTTTATGGACGACCCCGAAGGAGACAAAGGCTGAACCAGAGCGCGGTGAAGGAAAAAGCGTATAGAGAGAATGAATGGTGTCCAGTTTTCTGCAAACCGCAGTCTCTGGATACTCTTGCTAGGATTTGTTTATGCTGATGTAAGGTACTCTAACAACCTTAAATCACAGTTCCTTGCCCCATTTGATTTCTGGGGAGACGCCACTGAGTTGCCTCGACTGCTGTGGTTAGGGTCGAAGCCTACAAACAGTAAACAGATTGATACGAGGCCGAGACTAGACCAGGATGTTGGCCAATCTGTTCGAGACAAGACCAAGACAAATCGTTAAGTAGGTCTCAAGACCTTCTCGAGACCGAGACGTCCAGGCCAACACTGTGAATAGACTGCTTCCCGCGACTTAGCTTTCGTTGAGCGCTTTAGAAATCTCGAGTTTACTTTTACGATTACGACTACACCCCTGCCATTAACACCACGTTATACTTGTTAATTAAATGATAAGCGAATTGTTAATAATTTTGAAGATCGCATCTTAAGACGCTGAGTTTTGCGAATAGCACATACGTTTTCTATAATCCTGTTTCGGCAGGAGCAGGACTGCACAAAACATTTACAGTAGAGTTCCGTCAAAATGTGCTATCTTTTCTATGCCTAAATCTTATCTAATCGCTTTAATAGCGTCATTACCATAAAGCAGAAAGCATGAATCAATAGTCGCTTTAACCACGACCACTAAATACGTGCAAGCCTCCAATTAGATGTAGGCCTAGCTAACCAGGTTAGGCCTGAATTGACTGCTACGATATTCGTCTTTGTTAAAGCACACGCACGCATTGCGCATGATTTCTCATTATTAATGCGGCAAGAAGTCGTGTGAGCGTTAATAAGTCCATTGAAATTGACAAGAAAGCGCTTAAAATTGCTTTCGAGGAATCAAACAACAGCACACGTTTGGACAACGAACAGTATTCTCATCGTTTCGGCACCCACAAATCAATAGGCAGAGTCTGATGTGCTGTCAGCAAAAGCGAATCAACATTTACTGACGGTAGCGTTTCGTCAAACAAAGCACAATTTCTGCGTCTTCTTTCGCTATTTGTTCCAGGCTAGAGACGGAGGAGGAGATTGATGCGCAAATAATACATAAATGGACGGTAAACTTACAGTTGCATCGATTGGTTGATGCAGCTTTTAACGTTGCCAGATCGACACGTCAGTTGCTGAAGGGTTTCCAAAAACTAAGTTTAACAGAGCTGCCATCTCAGAAGGTCCGACACAGCAAATCATCGGCTTGCACAGCATTTGAGATTTGACCTACGATAATGGTCGGTTATTCGATGATTTCAGTGAAATTCTTTTTTGCTATTGGACTGGCCAACGTTTCCTTCGCCACCGTATTAGACGTACGTAAGTTCCAAGTGGCTGAAGTTCCTCCTGGATCACAGCTCTGCGCTCTTGATGCAGCTTCATATTCGCTGTCCTTCAACTCCGTCCTGGACTGTGCCCTTCAGTGTCAACGATCCTCCTACTGTAATAACTTCAACTATGACAATGTAAACAAAACGTGCGACATCTTCTTCGATCGACCAACTTGCTATGGACCTTCTCCACCGTGCACCCATTATCAGGTCATGATACTGAAACTGTTAATGTATCTAAATCTATTAGCATAAATGACATAATAACATACATGCATTTTTTCAAGGCTAATCATCGACACAAAAGGACTATGATCTAATCTATTCCAGTTTTAGTTCTGTGTAATCTATTCTAGCAAAAAATCTTGTCTTATCTTATCTAAACTAAGTTTTTAAACTGTGCGATTGCACGAGCATTTTTAGAAATTTCATAACTTCTGGTAATTTTTACTACGACTTCAACAGAATCTTTATCTAATGCACAAGCAATCAGTGGTCGCTCTAGGTCAAGTCGTAGTAAAAAATTATTTTCATTTTTGGACAAGTCCAATTTAATTAACTTTTGAATTGAATGTTTTATGATCTAATGTCCTGTCTTACCTTATAGGAACTGGATTAAGTCTTATAAGCACTGCGAATGCTTTAACATTTTAAGTCTTATAAGCACTGCGAATGCTTTAACATTTTAAAGAAACAGCTAGTAACAACTGGCAAATATCATTAGATTTCCTAATTCCTGCAGAGAGAAGATGTTTTGCTGAGCATTTGCAAAGATTTTTAAACAGTTAGTCAAGTGATTTATTCATAAATCCAGACACTCATAATTATAGAAACAAATTTATTTGTGAAATACAAATATGTTAGAATTATAACATTTGAAGCTATCATTTAAACAGAATTCTATAAATATTGCGGACAAGTACAAGTTATAAAATCAAGCAAGCAAACAAATAGAAAACTAAACAAAATGGTTGCTCGACACTGGTTTTTTACTATATAATGCCCTTTCACAATCTCAACCGTTTTCTAATTTCAGGTTCAGGCTGATCAACCTTACACAGGTGAGTCTTAACGTTTTTCTTGCTATTCGTGTAAAGTCTTAAGACAGTGATGACAAGATAATTGCAGTGTCACGTTTGCACACATCCGCACAGATGTCGCTCTGAGTTGTCTTGCTTTGTTTACCAGATTCCTATAGATGGCCGGGATAAGCGTTCATTGCTGAAATGTAACAAATTGACTTTGCTCCGGAAATGAACTGCTTTCACAAGCACATATAGTATTTTTGAAAAGTACTGCAAGTAATAATAATCATGTACCGTGCAATAGTTTCGATATTTTGTGCTGTAATGTTCAGTACACCTCAGTATGTATATATGTATATATGTATGCATGTATGTATGTTTATATATATATAAATGCATATATGTGTGTATGTATATACGCATATATGTATAAATAAATGTATATATGTATACATGTATTATATTTATGTGTGTATTTATGTATGTATGTATGTATATATGTATGTATGCATGCATGTATGTATGTATGTATTTAGGCCTATGTATATACGTATCTTAGTAGCTTAACGCATAGCCTTACACATAACACCCGTAGCCTAAGCAGATCAAGCAGCTTCTGTCTTCAGATTCTTCTTGCGACAGCGAGTTCTTCTCCATGGAGACAAGCATCGACGTACCAGTGCCTACACACGGTGGTTATCTAGACCTCGTCTTTACTCGAGGTGATTTCAAACATGCTAGAGACATTGCACTGGCTTCCGGTATAGGAAAGAATTACGTTAAAGATCTTCATTACAGGACGTGGCCTCTGAATACATCGGAGAGCTCCTTGTTCCTGTCTCTAGTCAGCCGGGTAGACTTACACTGCGTTCAGCAATCCTCTGGGATCTATCGTTCCGAGCTTTCATACAAATACTCGGGCACATCATGACATTTCATGTATTGCTTTACTATACTATATTATACTACAATATGCTTTACTATGCTATGCTATACCATGCTATACCATTCCTCTCCAACCTCAAACACCACCCCCTGTAGCTGCCACACTGTCTCTCCGTCTGACTTTTGGATCTTGACCTGGAACCGTACTCTTTTGCCTATCGATTTTGTTTTGACTGAACGCCTGTGAATAAGCTGGTCCCCGCGGCGCGGCTTTCGTTGGGCGCTGTAGAAATCTCGGAATTACGATTACAATTAATATACAGTGATATGCTATATTATACATCCTGATGCTCTATTACTTATAAGTTAATGTTATGTTTAGGAATTCCTGCCGAGGACTGTTCTTTGCCGTTCACCTACGGTGGTCGTCTGCACGACGGTTGTTCCGTGAACCTAACTGGTGATGGGTGCAATGCCTGTCTGGTTGCCAATCGAACTGTGGCACCTTGCATCAGAAAGTTAACAGGTGAATATCACTTAATATAACTGAAGACGTGAAAGGGACAGCCTACTGGATAATTTTAGCCCAGGAAATTGATGACAACACAACTTCCAGAATATTTCTGACATCATATTTACTAAATACATCAAGCAGTGGATGAATCTGTTAGAAAACAACTCATCTGGAAACAGTGGCGAAAAGCTACACATGTAGCACTCAACTCTCTTCATTCAAATCTATGTTACATGCTCATCCCTCATAACAACAAACATTGCACTCGATCAGTGGACACTGTCATTATTGTGCCTCGTACGAGGACAGTTTTGGTTCTTGAGCGTTCTTGGTAGTTGGTCCAAAGCTTTAGAATGTGCTCCCCAGTTCTGTTCGCTCTATCAGTTCTTTGATGTAATTCAGGACCATTGTGTTGGTGATGGGAGCCGTATATGGCATGTGCAGTGTTTTCATCAAGGGCCCTTCAAAGATTCAGAAAGGCCCGGACCACTGCAAATACGAGGCCCCAATCGTGCACATCATAAGCCAACTAAACTGCAGTTGGGAATTACAATACAAAACGTGACATAAACTTTAATAATTAATAATAAAATAAATTACAAGAATTCGAAAAATTTGTTGTTAGTTAACGAATCAAAACTAGAAAATCTTTGGTTCGAATAAGAACATTTCTTTCTTATATTGAAGTAGACGAAAAACAGTACGTAACGACAAGGCCCCTTACCACGTGAGGCCCGGGCCAAATCGTACTGCTGCCCCCTCTAACAGGGACTGATCTCATCAGCCACTACTGTTGAAAGCATCCAGCTGTGTCCAGGTCCTTGGTTAGAGTCCAGGTCTCGGCTCCATGCAGCAGGATGGGCAGTATTTATGCTTTGAATAAATAAAACCTTACAATTCTATGACTCAAACATTATTCTTTCTCTGAGCCTCTGCTGATAGTAGGCCTACATAGCATTGAATGTTTAGTTATATAGGTCTATATTTCATTCGTACTACATTCTTTATGTTTTTAAATTTCTGTTAGATAACTTTCGGGTGATGTTTGTAACTGTAAACGTTGCAATTCCGACTATTAAATTTCCCACACCATTGATGTCCATCAACAACTGGATCGTCATCCAACAGAGGGTAGACGGTAGTGTCCTTTTCAACCAACTATGGAAAAATTTCAGGGATGGCTTCGGTAATATCGACAAAAACTTCTGGCTCGGCCTTGAGAAGATGCACCAGCTGACAATCAACGCTCCCTACAGTCTGCGCATCGAGATACAATCCGTGGAGCGGGGCAGGTGGTTTTCAACGGAATACGATTCATTCTTTATAACATCCGCATCACTTGGTTACGCCTTGAACGTGTCTGGTTACGTGGGAGATGCAGGCGATGCCTTCAACAACATGAACAAATCTGGAATCTTCTTTCAGAACGGAATGAAATTTTCAACTGTTGACGCAGACAATGACATGTCCGTAACTGGTCATTGCGCTAAGGAATATCCCAGCGGTTTTTGGTACAATCAATGTTCTTACACGTGTCTTAATTGCTTGTACAACACCACCCAATTCAATTGGTACAATTTACCTGACTTGGGACTGGCCTCTTCGATTCAACTTCAGGCCAGTCGAATGATGATTAGAGCCCGGTAAGCAGAATGATTCAGCTTTTCGAGCCCTCTCTGCATTATATGGGTGACTAGCTTAAAGATGCTTTTAAATAGATCCATAGGCCTATAAAATAGGCCAAACCCCAATTCAATTGGTACAATTTACCTGACTTGGGACTGGCCTCTTCGATTCAACTTCAGGCCAGTCGAATGATGATTAGAGCCCGGTAAGCAGAATGATTCAGCTTTTCGAGCCCTCTCTGCATTATATGGGTGACTAGCTTAAAGATGCTTTTAAATAGATCTATATAAAATAGGCGAAACTTTAATTGGTATAATTATGGGGGCACCAGTGGCGCATTTACAAGCATCGTGTAAATCTAGACTAAATTTATATAATTTTCTTGATTCGTCGTTAAACAGATAAAGAAACCGGTAGTAAATTCGGCCACGGATTGCCATTGTTGCAATATACACCAGAGATATTCTTTGTGGATGAAGAAATTTTAATCTATCTGTGCTGTTGCTGTACTGTTAAATGTTATGGTCAAAATTTAAAATGGATGGTATCTTGTCCTTCGCTGAAATTTTCTCATTCGTCATTTTACTGTTGGTATCATGCAACTTATTGTTCGACATGCGTTAGTTCCAGGTGGCGGAAGCTCCGCCCGCATTACAGCATTGCACACACGATGCAGTTTTGGAGTTGCTGGACTTGAGTCGCTTCCTGAATGTACTCTGAAATGCCAACGGTATTCTTAGTGAGAAGACCTCATCTACAACACTAGGAACAAAACTTGCGACCTCTTCTTCAACAGATCAAAATGTAATGGGCTTTCTCCACAGTGTATCCATAATCATGATAAAAACTTAGTTATTATTTAAAACAAGAGCTTTTCTAGGGTTTCACCAGACTTTCCTATGTTGGCTGACAACGGGGTCGGTAAGCAGGTTGCGATTTGTGGGTTCGAGCATTCGATTCGTCAGAATCCTGAACAACTACCTATAGTGGATACCGAGCTTTCATGGCACCTAATGTCACGGCGAGAGAACTCCAACCCGTTGACCTTTGCCCTTTGGTAGGCTCGACCATAAAATGGTGCAGGTCTATTCGTGAAATTCTCTTTTGAGCCCAACCATCTGACCCGTAACAGCCTCGTGATGTTATTCTTGCCACTCTACGCTCGACTCAAGCGCTCACAGGTCAAGAGGGTAACCGGACAATTGGCAGTGAAAGATTTTTCACAATTATATCAGAAGAAACAATGCTTCATTCATATTTCAATAAATATCGCTTTGTAAATGACGCTCCATGTGCTACATTCGTCGGAAGAGGCACTATGTATGTATGTATGCATATATGCATGAATGTAGATATGTATATAGGTATATATGCAAGAATGTATGCATATATGCATGAATGTATGTATGTATGTATGTATGCATGTAAGTATGCATGTATATATGTGTATATGTATGTAGGCACTATATATGTATATATGTACGTATGCACTTGCAAAAAACAAACATACTCAAACTTAGTTATTTGCGAGGTTCTCAACAGGCGCTACAAGGGTTCAGTTACATACATAAGTGTTAAGATTTGTTTGTATGTATGTATCAAGACTGAAGATTCTTAATATAGCGCCATTTACGGGTTTCTCAAACGCGCTGTGGACAAGCATCTGTAAACGGGTCTATCTTAAGATCCTCCTCTGAGGAAGAAGAAACCTAGGGATCTGGATCGTCGGTGGGGGCTGTGTTGTAGACCTACTAGATTAAGGAAACCGCACATCCATTGGTTACTTGCGCCGTTTAAACAAAACAGATAAAATTACGTTTACAGAAAACATTTTAAACATTTCGGACGTTTTTTAGTTAGCATAGTCTTGTGATAAGATTGCATGGTTGCGAGCTGCACTTTGTAACGTTTGGCATTATCCTGGTATTACATGATTAAATTTAATTAAAACTAAAATGTTAATTCTACGTTCCCGCTCAGAAATGTCCACTCCGAATTGTCCGGCTCCGAATTGCCCTAGAACCCTCATATAAAGGACCACTGGCTCCCTGTTCAGAAGAGAATAAATTCCAAGATTCTGCTCCTCGTACGGACCTCGTTGGTCGAGAACACACCGGTATACATCAGAGAGCTCTGTGTTCCAGCCTCCAGTCAACCGGGTCGGCGATCGTTGCTCGTGAAGTTATGCAGGAACAGCTGCACTTCGCACATCAACCTGAGCTCATCATGCCTTATCTTGTCTTGGACCTTCCTCTTCGAACAGTCGTCCACTGCACATACGTACTGCTGCTTTTGACTCAGCTCAGCAAATATGTTCAAACTACCTTACAATGGCCTTCTTCAGTTCAGTTAGATAGACATGCGTGGAACGCTTCTGTGAGGTAACTAAAACGAGCACGTTGTGCCCTGATGCATACATACATACATACATACATACATAAATACATATATACATACATAAATACATATATACGTCCATATGAGCGCCTGTGAATAAACTGGTTCCCGCGACTTAGCTTTCGTTGGGCGCTGTAGAAATCTCGAGATTACGATTACGATTACGATCCATACGTAAATACATACATATATACTTAAAATAGCGGCTGTTAACTACCACACAATAGCGATGCCTACGTCAGCCAATAAGCTGTGAGTTTTGTTGAAATGGACAAAAACTGAAAATATAATATTAAGTTTAGTACTGCTTAGCAATACTACTTTTTACACTACTGAGTGTTTTTAATTTGAAGAAAGTAAACACTCCTTATGTACAACCGAACATATAATTACAGTAACTTCTGAAAGTGTCCACAAATAGTGTTGTTTGACATGTTTTTAGCCCACTTACCATTTTGGGGTGGGTCAACTTGAGCCTGAAAATTCAAGACGGTTCACAATTTAAAATTAAAGAAATTCCTGGAATTAACAATAAGCCGCAATCTAATGTCGTACGTTTGGCTTTAGAAACCAAGTGGTCATTTTTTGTTTTAAATAGGCCTAATATGCAAAATATTGATCCGTTAGTATTTTTTCTCTTTTGCAAGAATTTGCACAACGAGAAATTCAATTGCTATTGAAAATGAGTGGCGATATACAAATTCTAAGAGCACTTTAATGTGCAGATGAACATTTATATAAAAAGTAAAAAAAACAGAATAAAGTCATGCACTTATTTTTTCAATTTAACCATTTCGCAAAACATGGAGCATTACAAATATTGTCCAATTAATTTTGTTTTAGAAAAAAATCAAAAGGAAAGAAATAATGATGTTTCAAATCTGCAATAATTGTTAAACCTGATAATGGATGCATGGTGGACAAGCTACATAACACTTGGGTCGACCGAAGAAGATGTCGCACGTCTTGTTCACATTGTTGTAGTTAAAGTTCTCGCAGTAGGAGAATCGCTGACACTCGAGGGCACAGTCCAAGACCGAGTTCAAAGACAGCGAAATCGAAGATGTATTGCAAGCGCACAGCTCTGATCCAGTCGAATCTATCGCCACTTTGAACTCACGAACGTCAAATATCATGCTGGACGACACAATAGTAGCGCCAAATGCACAGAGGAAACTCAATGCAAACTGTTCGAAATGAGTCATTTTCAGTGTCGACTGTCTTTCCACAGTGATACCTGTGATAGATCTGCAGAGGTTTAAGAGTGGTGCTGCTTGCTAAATCATGCACGCAGTTACTGATCAGTGCCAACAATCGTTACATTCAAATCATGCTATAGGATGTTCCTGTGCACACACACTCCTACACACACACACATAACACGCACACGCAGACACACATGCACACAAATATATGTTATATTCTACGACGCATGGCACGGAGCTATGATTAATAATTTTGGCCCGTTGATTCTATTTCAATGTGCAAATAACAGGAAACTCGTCCAATTGTCTCCATATAAAGAAACGTGTTCTGCTGTTTTGTTCTCCAAATGAGCTTCAAGTGGTGCCGATCAATGGGCGTCAGTGGCAACAGCAAAGCGCGGTTAGGTTTTCGCTTTTAAATCAAGTAGTTTATTAACCATATTCATTACGTATTATTATATTTATAATTTTATTCTGTGGCAAAATGTGAACAAACCAGAGTATTATGATGATAATTTCGCAAGCAGCAATTGATTGAAAACACTAACTATTAGTTTGCTAATGCATACACTGTGTCTTCGTGTACAGGTATACGTTAATGTTTCCATGTCGATTGTGTTTTTACATTTATCACTGACCATGCAAGCCAGACAGCTCAGGTGACAGTAGAAAATTTTGCCCCTTCCCCTGCCAAACCTGCAAACGACGACAGAACATCATGTTAGCCTCTTCACATTCGTTGGTACTCATTTACCGAACAGTAAATGAAGATGAGTCACACACGCACACCAAGTACTTGTTATGCATTAACTTCAGTACCCCAAACAGCGTCGTTTCAACAAAACCAAGTATGATTTTATATGTAAATCTATGATGATTTCTGCCACTTATGTACCAATTTCCCGAATTAACTACTAATTAGCTGCTTGAAATTAACTTAGAAATAATACATACTATATTATATATATATATATATATATATATATATATATATATATATATATATATATATATATATATATATATATATATATATATATATATATATATATATATATATATATATATATATATATATATATATATATATATATATATATATATATATAAGGTGCACAGTCACTTTGTCAACATTGCTCAGATTGGCTCTTAAAATGCATTCAAAAATATATTTGCTTCACTTGGCTTATACTTTGCTTACAATACACAAAATGAGTTTGCCAAGTTAGCGATAGACTATCGCGATATCCTTCTGACTTGACTTTTCACCTCTGTTCAGGGGTTTCATATCTGAGGACCATATTTTAGAGCGGTGATGAGTTTAGATAGCTTTACTTGGGCCCATGCCTCCTATCATAGCGCGCATCCGGGTCGTCAATCTTCGTGCTCAACACAACACGGACCAGGAACTTTAAACGTGTTTATCAACTGCCAAGAATAACTGACAATAATATTTTCCCAGCTGGAATATATTGGAATGGAAAATTCATTCTTTTCTTAGCACTGTTATTGTATCCAGATGTTTCTTGGCATCGTCTGTGAAGTTGTCGCAGAAGGTCTCTCAGCTGTTGTCGCTGAACGCCAAGTGAAGCAAACTTCTCTGATGTCATCTGCAAATGCTCAGTCGCTTGGCGGATCCTTTAGCTTGCTTATGTTAAATCGTGGATTCGGCGGAGGTATTCTATTTCGGTCACTCAATCTGATTTCCAGCCTAGCGACTAATGTAGGCCTTATCGTGGGCCAAGATTTTCTCTAAGAGGCTAGCAAAGTCATTACGTTTAAAGCAGGGCAAGTTCAAAGTGCATCAACTTGCTTCTCATCGAGACCCGAATTTTGTCACTTTGATAAGAAACTGGTGTAGAGTAAATTGTAAATGTTTATTAATTTTAATCCAATTTTCATCTAATTCTAATTTTGAGCTTATTCAAATGAATCAAAGGATCAAAATAAGGTACGCTTATAGGGCTTTAATCATCATTCGTCTAGTGTTCTGCCCAAGGTGAAGAGAAGAATTCAACAGTTCTCGCTGTAATAATACAGGAGCCGCCGGGTACATATTAGCACTTCTGCCCAATGCCGGGGTATTTTCTTGATCGAAAGTTGAAAACTTCATTCGGTTCTGATAGAAGATTCCAGATCTGTTCATGTTGTTGAAGGCGTGGCCTGCATCTCCTACGTAAACAGACTCGCTCAGAGTGTAACCAAGTGATTCAGATGTTATGAAGAATGAATCGTATTCAGCTGAATACCATCTGTCATATTCCACGGATTGTACCTCGATGAGTAGACGGAAGGGGGCATTGATTGTCAGTTTGTGCATCGTCTCAAGGCCCAGCCAGAAGTTGTTGGCGATGTTGGCAAAAGCTTTGCGAAAACAAATTGTAAAATACAAAAATGAAGTACTTCCTAATCGCCACAATGAAACACAAAATATCAGTCTGAAGGCAAGGCCCTGCAGCTTTCGGAATTATCTTACACACCATAGACCCATTATATTCCTCTGTGATATAACAAGAATTAGGTTATAACGGGGTCGCAGTCATGGCTTCCGAAATTTTTGCTATGAAACATTAATTTCTAACACAGTGTGTGCTGGCGATCAACTGTTCTCGCTGTAATAATACTGTATTGCAAAATGACTTGTTTCCATTTTCAGGTGCTGTCACCAAGTTGTTTCATGTCCTATCCTCCTTTTGTGAACTATAACACATGCGATAAAATATTTTTCAGCAGTTGATTACACGGGCTATGACGCAGTAGTTCGCCAAGGAGCCTCTGTGCGTGAGGATCCCAGGTTCGCGTCCCGGTCGTGGCTTATTTCAGAGATTTAAATCTCGGGCTAGTATGGTCCGTGCACGGGGACCTTAAATGGCGTGGCGCCCATTCAAACGGGCAGCGGTGGTGAAAGATCTCACCCGATAAATTCATTGCAAAATGAGCAGGGTCGAGGCCATACGGTCGCTATATAAAACCTATACATTTACATTTACATTTAGTATCTTGTAAGCAGGATCGTACGGACTAAGGCATTAAGGCGTTTTCTGTTGTGCAATGTACTATTTACAGCTGTACAGTGAGCAGCGTTGTTTTACTCTAGCATAATAATTATACGTTAAAATTGAAAGTGTGTTTTATGTACTCCATTTCGATGAGAAGTGCTTGAAATGTGTGTAGTTCTGTACACGACGCCTCTGAATGAAGCAACTGACTGGAGTCCCATCTTAATTTAGGCTAATACTAAACCTGCAGTCAGTAGGGATGTCTCGTAATTGCCCAACAAGTTCCATGTTGTTTTGTTCGTCGCTCGGCAAATTTTACACTAGAAACATTATCTGCTCAACTCGCTGTGGACTGAGCGATGAGCGTCTACTAGAGAATACTACCCCACAAGAAAGAAAGCAGGTTTTAAAAACAGAAGCCAAAATATTATGTCTGAATTTAAATATGTAAGTCACAATATATGCGCAACACAAATCAGAAATGTTCAGTATATTGAGCTTACGAAGAAATATACATGTGGGATGAGCCACGTACTCATAATCGTAAAATCATAATAGTGAAATCGAGATTTCTACAACGACCACGGAAAGCTAAGTCGGGGGACCAGTTTATTTGCAGGCGCTCAGTAGAAACAAAATCGATGGGCAGGAAGGGTCAGATTCGGTTCCAGGTCTAGACCCACGGGTGAGGCAGACAGACAGTCAGACGGTTACGGTGGATTGAGTTTAGAATTGGAACAGCGAGAGAGAGAGAGAGAGAGAAGATAAGAGGAGGAGTAAGGTGATCGGTAGATGATTCGAACTGCTGCCTTCTGGATGTTCAGTATTCAATCAGTGCTGCAGGTTTTATTGGGCGATGTCCAAATAACACAACAATAAGGGATGTATTTCTCTGATAAGGCATGACGTAATAAAAGCCAGACCATCTCAAGGAAGATCTGCGGACTGACTTTTTGGTATCTTGGTAGGTCATTGGTGATGTCTTGTGTATTAGACATTGCTACAGAAGTTGCTTATTATTACCATTGTTATTACTTTTATCCGAGGTATGCATGATCCCTCGGGATTTAGAACTTATTGGAGAAAAAGAACAACATCTGGGTTATTATCATCATCATCATCACAATCGTCGTCATCATCATCATCATCATCATCATCGTCATCATCATCATCATCATCGTTGTCGTCGTAGTCGTCATCATCATCATAATCGTCATCATCATCATCATCATCATCGTCATCATCATCATCATCGTTGTCGTCGTAGTCGTCATCATCATCATAATCGTCATCATCATCATCATCGTCATCATCATCATCATCATCATCGTCGTCGTCGTCGTCGTCGTCATCATCATCATCATTATCATCATCATCGTCATCGTTATCGTCATCATCACCATCATCATCATCTTCTTCATCATCATCATCATCATCGTTATACTTTCCTGCCTCCTTCCCAAAACGTTCATGCCACGCAGAGCTGCGGATGTTTTTGTGCTGTATGGTTTCCTCTTTGCAAAATTTTCTGCCGGCGACCATGACAGTCATTAGTTTCGTTCTGTTGGAGAGACAGCGAAGTATTGATCGTATACGACCATACGTTCAAGACAACAATAAAATCATGCATGTCTTATAAGCCTATTTTATTAGGCCTAAACTGTGGACTTATATTTAGCCCTTTAGCGCCTAACATATAAAAATATATAAGCGATTTGTAATATACATGCAAGTAAAATTATATATCTATACTTATCATGTATTGGTACGATAAACAATGAGTCCTGCCACATATCATCATTATGAAGCTTTATGCTGATATGCAATGCGGGTGGACTTTTCGTCTTTAATACCGAGAACAGTTGCATGTAGAAAAACTACAATGGGTTAATAGGTGTACATATGAATGAGTACGTCTCACTTGTCTTCTGCTTCCTATCATAGGCGTTCAAATGCGAACTGTCTGCGATTGCGAAAAGCAGTCGTGGACAGTTTATGTATGCACATTACGCATATATATTTACACATATATGCACATTACGCAATAATATATATGTACATCTATGCGCGCCTTACCAAAGTGACGCGTCACTACATCTTTACCAAGGAGACATGTGTAGACCACAGTATCGTAAGTATATACGTCTTTTATCTTCTTATGCTGAATTGCTATAGCATTTCTTTTGTAGCATACAAAGGGCCTATGTGGAATACATACATATATATAGAGAGAAAGAACTCATACGCATAACAGTAGGGCAAAAAGTCTTGCAATCGATGCTTATTTTATATTTTGACATTGTACTTAGTTCCGATTGTACGACGAAAAGTGAAGTATTTCCCTGGCGCATTGCAAAGGCTGGTATGTCTGGCTGATTCGGTGAACTACAGACAAACGCAGAGCTTAGACGAACCGTATTATCTGCCGCATTTGTAGCACTTGTTCCCCGCATTTGTTCCCCGAAGGCACATGTAGATCAAAGAACTAGACCTGTTCGAGTACATAAATAGACCTACACCAAGGAATGTATTGTGCGGTTGTTCCGACAGTTGAATCCCTACGTATGATATTCTCAGGAGGAGCAGAAGCTTAGCGTTGCCTTTTATAGGCAACTTGGAGTTTAGTTGCAACACTTAAGCGACAACTGTTTGCATTATTTCAACAATATTTACTATTCTCATAGTATATGCAAAATTTGAAACTAATCGGGTGCCCCGAAACTGATGCACGATTTGGAATATACTAACAGAGATTGGTAGTAATATCATTTGAAAACTGTAAGAATGAAAATACTGGTAGCGTATTTTTTATTACAAACGGGCGTCTTGGCAATGAGCGATGCGCTGGAATTCATTGTTCGCCAGTTCAAGGTGGCTGAAACAGCGCCAGGGAAGAAGCTGTGTGCACTGGAACCGGCTTCAATCTCGCTGTTTTTAGATTCTATCTTGGACTGCGCACTTAGCTGCCAACAGTTTCCAGACTGCGAGAACTTCAACTACGACGAACAAAACAATTCCTGCGACATCTTTCTCGCCCGACCGAAATGCTACGGAGGGATCCCCGGATGTTCCCATTACCAGGTCTGACGAACTCGTTAGGTTAGACTAACATGTTTTGAACAGTTTTTATACGCTTCTATTGTACGTATGCATGCATGTATGTACATGTATGTATGTATGTATGTATGTATGTATGTATGTATGTATGTATGTATGTATGTATGAATGAATGTATGTATGTATTTGTGCATGTATGTATGTATGTATATATGCATGTTCGCCATCTCTTCCACTCTGTAATCGCTCCTTAATCTATGCTGCGCCAGTTCTTTGGAAAGAACTAGCTAAAGACATCAAGCATTTTGTTAATCCTCTATTTTCACCTGCAAAAGTGAGTTCTTCACTGGCTCTCTCTTCTTGAGAGGTTCAGTCCAGACTGAAAACCAAACGTTTCAAGCTAGCCTATCCGGCACCCTATCCTTGACCATCCTTCGACTACCGTTGCCATCTAAACGCATACCACCTTAGCAACATGCTCTCTCAAACGGTCTGACCACTCGAATTCTGACCTAGCACCGAGATTGTCGACCCAACAACCTGGCCCTTGCGGACTTGATTTTATATAGCGCCGGTGAATAATCTATTCTCCCTGACGCAGCTTTGTGTGGCGCTGAGAAATTTCGCAGATTTACATTTACATGCACATTACATACTTAATATACATCAATGATAATATCCAACTATTTAATTTTTCAGCTACGGATTGATCAGCCACTGACAGGTAGGCGTACAGAATCACAATTGCGGATTTTGCTCTAATGTTATGTAGTTGAAATTTGCATTTGGAATGCAATAAATGACGCCATATATATAAATTTAGTGTAAATTCAGCGAGAACAACATAGAGAGAGTGAGATACAGTAAGAGCAACAGAGAGAGAGGAAAGAAAGAAAGAAAGAAAGAAAGAAAGAAAGAGAAAGAGAGAGCGAGAGAGAGCTTAGTTAAAACCGAAAGGATAAAATTCTTCGAGCCCGAATTCTAAGAGTTCAGCAGTTTACGAAGCAGCATGTGTGAATCATGGAGTTTAAGGAAAGAATCAAAAGTGAAACTTGTAAGCGATCAAAATATTAAAGCGCGAAACTTTAAAACTGGGGTCAAGAGTTCACAGTCTTAAATTTCAATGTTTACGAAATCAAATTCTTTTAGGTCAAATTGCATGGGCAAAAATCTTTGAGTTCAAACTTTAGAGTTCAAAGTCTGAAAGTTCAAAACCTTCGAATTTTAAACGCCAGCAGAAAATCAATGACTGTATAATCAAGAATATATAGCTGCATCTTTATCATATTTTAGAATTAGTCACGACGGACAGTTGTTCTCTGCCATTCACATACGATGGAAAACTGTACAACACCTGTACAAGTAATCTAACAGGTTGCAGCGCCTGCCTCTCGAAGAACCGAACCATAGTATTTTGCAAGGAGCCAACAGGTGAGAACAAATATATTCTCATTCTTTCCATAGGGCTTAACTAATAGGCATATCGTGTACAGAATATTTTACAAGTGCGAAATATAAATGTATCCATTGTATCAATCGAATCCGGGATACCAATACACTGTGTATGGTTATATTTCAGTTGAACTTTTGAACCATTACGTCATCATCAGCCTGATGATTCCATCCTTTTCTCAACCTACACTGGTATCGAATATCAACGGCTGGATTCTAATCCACCAGAAACTTAACGGAAGTAACGACTTCAACCGGAACTGGACCGACTACCAGAACGGATTCGGCAACATTTCCGGAAGCCACTGGCTCGGCCTGGAAAAGATCCATCAGCTAACCTCCAGCGCCAGCTACGAACTGCGCTGCGAATTCCAGTCGCTTGACCAAGGAAAATGGTTCTCGGCCGAGTACAGGTCATTCGTAGTGGATTCGGAGAGCATGAACTACACCTTAACCGTCTCGGGGTATGTTGGAGATGCAGGAAACTCCCTGGCATATCACAACGGGAAAGGTTTTGCTACTTTCGACAGAGATAATACTGATCAGTGTGCTAGTTACTACGCTGGTGGCTGGTGGTATGTCAGATGTGCTGCGTGCAATCTGAACGGAAAACTCTTCTGGGGCGCTCTGATCAACAAAGCGTCAGATGCTAATGGCTTGATGGCACGAATGATGATCAGGCGAAGATGAATCGACTCATTTAACAATGGGTTCAGTCATGCTGACAATCATACAGACAACGGAGAGACATACGACCTTTCGCCTACGATTCCTCGCTCAGCCGATGGACATATGGCGTATTAACTTACATATATATCTTATTTATATATATATCTTACTTACAAATACACAAACTAGTTAATAATAAGCAGACAGACGGCCAAGATCATGTGATCCATAGATACATAGAGAAAGAAAACACAGAGAAAAAGACAGAGAAAGAGTCAGGTGATCCATAGAGACACAGACAACGAAACACAGAGAAAAAGACAGAGAAAGAGACAAAGAGATAGACACGCAAACAAAGAAACACACATAGAGATATGGATACACACCTCTGCACACGATGCAAAATCTATCAACTGATGGCGCACCAAATTTTTTACTACAGCCTTAAATCCATAGCCACGTAAGTCAACAGCTTAGTCTAATTTAGTTTAGAATTACTTAAAATTTAGTTAATATTTTTCGATTGATGCCTAGATAATTATTGTTACGGCGCTATAGAAGTTCTAAGCTTTGATATTACATTACATCGCTTTGCTTTAAGTTACACTACATTCGTGACTTATAGAAACGACCGGATTCCTCCTCTTCTCCTGACCTTTCTCGCCGCTCCAATTCCAAACAACATCCGAGGTAGTCGTCTGATTGTTTACCTGCATGTCCTTTGAACTTTGACCTGGAACTGAGCCTGATCTTACCTGCAACCTATCGATTGTTTTCTGGCTGAGCACCTGCCCTCACTCCCCGCTCCAATTCCAAACACCATCCGCCGTAGCCGTATGAATGTCTACCTGCATGGCCTTTGAACCGAGGAACCTTGAACCGAGTCTGACCTTGCCTGCGACCTATCGATTTTGTTTTCTCACCAAGCACCTGCAATAAGCTGGTTCCCGCAACCGTTTACGAGTAGTCTTGCTTCCATCCCCTGAGGTGTGTGACGAAGCCGTGTATACTTAAGAATGGAGGCAACTATAGGCGCTTCCGGGTCATAGGTGCGAAGCCACACCTTAGAAAGTTCGGTTCTATATTCACTGTTCTGCTGGCAATGACCGCCTTCATAACGATGGCTTACATCTTCGTTCAGACGAATCCTCCGCGACATATCTTCGGATATTTCACAGTTCCGTATATTCACGATTCACTCAAGTTCTGGGATGTACCTAGGTCAGTCGAAAGAGATCTCGCCTCTACGTCGAAGGATTCATTCAATATATGGAACCATCCCAAGTCAAACAAAACAGATCTCGCCTCTACGTCTACGTTCTGGAACCTTCCCAAGTCAGTCGGAACAGACCACGAATCTACTACGAAGAGTTCTTCGATCTGCGGGCCTCGAACTCTGCAGTGGCTGCAAGTGTTGATGCCGCTGTTCAACCCTGTAGAGTGGTCTGTGTTTCCTTGAAGAGCTGCCCAGCATATCAGAAAATTCAATGATCAGGTCCAGGGCACTGTACTTCAATTAGTTGGTTCAGGCCTGTCCAAGGCCATTCTCTTTGGATGAGGACAAATGCCGTTCTCTTTGGATGAGGACAAAGGTTGTCTTGTTGGATGAGGACATTGAAGGGTGTTTTGTTGGACAATCTGATAATATTCCCGTGGCTTAGCTAAGATTAGATACTACTGTTGTTTGTGCGTCAGATTTTTCAAAAGCAGTGTTTTGTGTAGTATAATGTAGTGTAAAACGGAAATCTGTGAAATAGCGTCGCACGAAAATCTGAGCCAGAAAGATCGATCAGCTTCTTGACTTTCCAAATAGAGGTGTCGCTCCGTACCAACATTTAGTTAACGCTTTCACATTTATCTTTTTCTTCTCATCAGCTTCCGTTGGCCAATTTTAAGCACCAATTTCTTCTTAATAAAAACGGGGAAAACATGAAAATGCTTCGAAGTAGGTACAAGTAGAACCATAATTCATTTGCGATCGCTTTCGTGATTGGATATGTGCTTGTTGAGATTTTCATTTGCATTCGCTAGGCGGCAGCACAGGTTTAAACAGCCCAGTAGATCAAATTGTACGATTTGTTAAACGAGTCCTATACCATTCCTAAACATTCCTTCTGTCTGGATGAATGTAATCGGTGTGTCTATTGTTTGTATGTGCGTATGTATGCAAGCATGTATGTGTATTTATATACCCTGTGTATGTAAGTATGTATGTATATGTAGGCCTGTGTAGCTATATGAGTACAGATTTTTTCGATTTATATACTGTATCGCGTTAAAAATTAACAGTAACAGCAATAACAATGAAAGTGAAGACACCAAGCGACTACTTTACCTTTGCTGTAGCCTTTATCGCACCGTAAATGGAAAAAGACAAATGTACACTGTTTTATATAGCGACCTTATGGCCTCGACCCTGCTCATTTTCAATGAATTTATCGGGTGAGATGTTTCACCATTGCTGCCTTTTGAATGGTAGCCACGCTATTTAAGGTCCCCTTGTAGTCATATTAGTAAAAACTAGAGTATAGTAATTTGTACAGCGCCCACCGAAAGCTAAGTCGCGGAAACCAGCTTATTTACAGGCGCCCAGTCAAAACAAAATCGATGTCAAAACAAAATCGATGGCAGGAAGGGTTGTACAGACCCGTACTTTGCCTAACGTTACCCTTTCCCACAATACCTTTGTACATGGTTTAGCCATGTTACATACTACTGTTACATTTGCGCCACATTTTCCAAAACTGTAATGTAATATTGAATATCTGTGTAGTTGCTGTTTAACGACGCTGTGTCATAACGTAAATGATTAGCGTTGCCCTCCTACTTTATCCATGTTGGGACTGGCACCGCCCGAGTACGGCAGTGGCGAAGTTTGCCGTGCACTTTGAAAATAGAGGTGTCGATCCGTAGCTCACATTTAGTGAGCAAGGGTTCCTTTTCACTTTCTCTTCTTATAAAATTACTTTAGCCAATTTTATCCCCCAATTTTTATTTATAAAAACGCAATTTCATCTTAAGAAATATCCTCGAATATAGGTGCAAGTAAAACCAGAATTCATTTGCAGTCGCTTTTGTAAATAGACGAGTGTTTTTGAAAATGTTTCGTTTGCATTCTCTAGAAGGCAGCACGGTTTTAAAAAAGCCCATTGGGTAAGATTTTTGGCATTACTCGCACGAATCCAAGACACGTGTAGACCATTCCTTGTGTGTGTGTGTGTGTGTGTGTGCGTGTGTGTGTGCGTGCGTGTGTGTGTGTGTAGGTGTCTGTCTGTCTGTCTTTGTGTCTGTCTGTCTGTCTATCTAACTAGGTAGGTATATTTAAGGCACTTACAACTTCAGGCGGCTTCGCCTCTTACACCTGTGGGTCACCGTGTTCGCCATGTGTCGGGTCCCCCAATCTTCAAAGCGGATCGACGCCTCATCTTTCAGTTAATAAAACTTCAGGAACTGAAGATCTCAAATAACTGTCCTGTTACTGAGTTATGCATAACTCCCGCATTGCCGATGCTTCTGTTGCGCGTAAAGTAACGTGTAATGTAACGATTGCAGCTTCAAGGCTGCTGACGATTGCAGCTTCAAGGCTGCTGAGAGGACTCCGTATAAAGAGCCGGTCGAAGTGTTCGCTGTCACTTGCCTTTGTCACCAAGCAGTATCATTCCAGGACCTTGGTATTCGTCCAGTGGCAGCTCAAGGGCCAAGGGTCGTTCAGTGTGGGTCATAGGAGTCTTAATTATGCCGAAGGCTTGGATGAATTCAAACAGTTTAACGACATCTGTGGACGCATTAAAGCAGGATTATCCCAAGATTTCTACAGAAATCAACGAAACCTAACTCGCGGGAACCAGCTTATTCACAGGCGCTCAGTCAAAAAAAATCGATAGGCAAAAGGGTTCGGATCCAGGAGTCAAGCAGTCCGACGGCTCCGGTGGATGGTGTTTGAAATTGAAGCAAGAAGAGAGACAAGGAGAACGGGAAGAATCAGGATAAGATTTCTGGAAAAGAAACTCCCCCCAAAACTGCGACAGTTTTCGGACCCATCATACAAACTCACCAATGCTCCACCGCTTGCAATTTCTGCTTCGGCCTTTCACTCAAAACTGAAAACATTGCTCTTCCACAGATCCTATCCTGACACCCCTTCTTCCTCTTATCTGCCTCTGCTCTCCAGCCCCAAACATCACCCACCGTAGCTGCCACGCTGTCTCTGTGCCTGACTCTTGGATCTTGACCCGGAACCGAACCCTTTTGCCTATCGATTTTGTTTTGACTGAGCGCCTGTGAATAAGCTCGGCGCGGCTTTCGTTGGGCGCTGAAGAAATCTTGGGATTACGATTACGATTTCAGTCTTGAGTGAAAGACTACCCCAGAAACTCATATACAACGCGCTTTTTCGGCCTGGGCTGTGCTACGGCGCTATATGAGTGGCCTTATTATTATTGTTATCGTTATTATTATTAATAATAATAATACAAAGTTTTATTTGGTTGTACGAGGTATTGAGACCAGCATGTGTACTTTATAAATAGAGGTGTCGATCGGTACGCAACTCTGAATTTGGACGTCATTCCCTTTTTCACTTTTCGTTCTTATAAAATTACATTAGGCAGTTTTATATGCCAGTTTTTCTACTAAAGAAAGCGGGGTTATATCTTTGAACACGCGTGGAAGTGAAACCATAATTCTGTTTTAAACGTTTTCGTAAACTGACGCGCTTATTGAAAAATGTTTCATTTGCATTCGCTAGGTGGTAGCACGGTTTTAAAGAAGCCCATTAGATCGGATTCTGTCATTCGTTCACGAGCATTATACGCGTATTGACTTTTTTTGTCAGGCAGTCTACCTGTCTCTGTGTTTGCCTCTCTCTTTGTATTTAGGGGTCGTCCATAAATGACGTCCGCAAAAAATTACCTACTTTTAACCCCTCTCTCCCCTTGTCCGCATTTGACCTTACCCTCCCCTCCCTCCTCTGCAGACCGCACTCCAAAGCCTGTGGAAAATAAAAGACCAACATCGTGAAAAACGTCGTTAATAAACTACTCGTTCTATCTTGTTTAAAAGAATCTCACAGTGGCACCATACATGGCTATCTAACAGATCTAAATAAAAGCAACTTGAGATAGGTTGGAAACTTGAAACGTTTCTTTAGCTGTCTACAACAGAACATTACAACTGATGAACCAATGCAGTACAGATTGTCTGCCATCTGACGGAAGTTGGTGTTTAAAGCACAGGTTGTATTAAAAAGCTGTGTACATGTACCAAATTTATATGCGGACGTCCGCATGGGCAGTTACCCTCCCTCCTCCTTGTCCGCAGTCGTCCGCATTTGCTTGACCCATCCCTCCCTCTTTGCGGACGTCCTTTATGGATGACCCCTTACGTTACCCTTTCCCGTTATACTCTTAGGCCTAAAAAATACACCCATATAATAATCCGATAACATTCCCGTGGGTTAGTTATGGTTACATACTACTGTTGTATTTGCCTCAGATTTTTCTAAAACCAGTGTTTTGTGTAGTATAATGTATTGTAAAACGCAAATCTGTGAAATAGTTCAAACACACAGTTCAAACGTTTATTGTCATCATATGATTACAACGATCGTTGACGACATTTCAGAAAAAGTATATACAGAATTACAAAGTTCTTAGTTACCAACATATAATATAACTTTTTTGGGAAATTATTGAATCTTTCATCTATACAGATTATAGTTAATTGAAAGCTCATTGCACCTAGGCATAGGGCTAGACAATCACTCATTCCTGTCATTATAATACATGAGACCCTTTTATAAGACACTGTATTTTAAATAATACACTTACAATAGCAGACATAGTCAAGTATTTAAAAGTCTTTCATCTATGGCTAAACCAAGATTACTGTATCTTGTTTCTATTCAGTTATGTGTACCATCTGTATAGGAGCACGATGCTCGAACAATCCATATTCAACAAATATAATCAAACAAATGGGGTTCTTATCAAACACTTAATATATATGTGAAATTTGACATACAAAATTGATTCCCATTCAGCACAAAATTAAACAAATTATAAACCACAAACTTGGTATTTTAATATAGCCACTATTTTTATGAAGTTCAAACTTTTTTTTAGCTTATTTACAAGATCTTGCCTTTATTAATAAGATACACCAGTCTATACACTTCATTTTGAAAAATACCAACTGAAAGTAAATTCTTAAGTGAATATTCAGATTTATACATTTGGCACTTTTCTTTTAATAAGGTGGCTATGTTTTCTTTCTTGCATTCAAGTAAAACATGATGTACAGTTTCCTTAACCTGGCAAAGTTCACGCAAACCATTTGAATGCCTTTTCATGATGAATAGTCTTTGATTAACATTTGCTACACCCAATTTCGGTCTACTAATTTGTACTTCTTTTTGACGATTAAGATCAGTGAGTTTAATATCTGTAATTACTGAGGGGCATATTCTTTTATAAAAGTGTCCTTTTTGTATTTCTTGTATATTCAATCTGCCATTTATTTATTATATAATTTCGAATTAGAGAATATACATCGCTGAGTTCTAAGTAATTAGTGGAATTTATATTTCTTAATTGTAATAGCATTTTTGGCCATCATATCTGCTTTGTCATTCCCCGATATACTAATGTGACTCGGGATCCATACAAATTTAATTTTACTATATTTAATTTTATTAAATGAAGTAATTATGTCATTTAGTAAATTAGGTCTAGCTATACAAATGAACGAAAATCTCAGTCAGAAAGATCAGCTTCTTAACTTTCCAAATACAGATGTCGATTCGTACCCACATTTACACTGTAGTTAACACTTCACGTTTTCTTCTCATCACTTTCCGTTGTCCCATTTTAAGCTCAAATTGCTTCTTATAAAAACGGGGAAAACCTGAAAAAATGCTTCGAAAATAGGTACAAGTAACTGTAAAACCATAATTCATTTGCGATCGCTTTGGTGAATGGACGCGTGCTTGTTGAGAATATTTCATTTGCATTTGCTAGGTGGCAGCACAGGTTAGAAAAGCCCAGTAGATCAAATTCCATGATTTGTAACACGAGTCCTATCACGGCCTTCTAAATAGTCTCCTATTTAGATGGCCGTGGTCCTATACGCGTGTTGACCATTCAGTCCTGAACTGAATGGTCAACAAGCGAACATCTGTCTGTATGAATGCAATCGATGTGTCGATTATTTGTGTGTATGTATGTATGCAAGCATGCATGTATATTTATATATGTCATTATGTATGTATGTATACGTAGGTCTATTTGGCTGTATTACTAGTCAGATATTTTTCGATTAATATATCGCGTTTAAAATTAAATGTAGCAATAGCAATAACAGTGAAAGTGAAGACACCAAGCGACGACTTTTACCTTTTAGCCTTTATCGCACCGTAAATGGAAAAAGACAAATGTACACGGTTTTATATAGCGACCGTATGGCCTCGACCCTGCTCATTTCCAATGAATTTATCGGGTGACATCCTTCACCATCGCTGCCCGTTTGAATGGTAGCCTCGCCATTTAAGGTCCTCGTTTAGTCATAATAGTAAACTCGAGTATAGTGAACTCTACAGCGCCCACCGAAGGCTAAGTCGCTGGAACTAGCTTATTCACAGGCACCCAGTCAAAACTAGATCGATAGGCAGGAGGGGTTGTTTAGACCCGTACCTTACCTCACGTTACCCTTTCCCATAATACCTTTGTGCATGGTTTAGTCATGGTTACATACTACTGTTACATTTGCGTCACATTTTCCAAAATCAGAGGATAGTGTACTGAATGTTATATTGAATATCTGTTAGAAAATCGGGGAGAGACTGGCACTTTGAAAATAGAGGTGTCGATCCATAGATCACATTTAGTGGGCAAGTTTTCCTTTTCACTTTCTCTTCTTAAAAAATTGCTTTAGCCAGTTTTATGCCCCAATTTTTTACTTATAAAAACGCGGTTTGATCGTAAGAAATTTCTTCGAATATAGGTGCAAGTAAAACCAGGATTCATTTGCCATCGCTTTTGTAAAAAGACGAGCGTGATTTAAAATGTTTCATTTGCATTCTCTAGATGGCAGCATGGTTTTAAAAAAGCCCATTGGATCAAATTTTTGGCATTAGTCACACGAATCCTAGACACGTGTAGACCATTCCTCTTGTCTGTCTGTCTGTCTGTCTGTCTGTCTGTCTGTCTGTCTGTCTGTCTGTCTGTCTGTCTGTCTGTCTGTCTGTCTGTCTGTCTGTCTGTCTGTCTGTCTGTCTGTCTGTCTGTCTGTCTGTCTGTCTGTCTGTCTGTCTGTCTGTCTGTCTGTCTGTCTGTCTGTCTGTCTGTCTGTCTGTCTGTCTGTCTGTCTGTCTGTCTGTCTGTCTGTCTGTCTGTCTGTCTGTGTAGGTTTATATCAAGGCACTTAGCGAATTTTATGCCGCACATGTTTTCAACTTCAGGCCTCTTACACCTATGGGGCACCGCATTCGCCATATGTCAGGTCCCCCAATCTTCACAGCGGATCGACGGCTCGACTTCCACTTAATAAAGCTTCAAGAACTGAAGATCTCAATAACTGTTCTGTTTCTGAGGTGTGCATAACTCCTACATTCCTGATGCTACTACTGCGCTCCTGACTTGGAACGATTGCAGCTTCGAGGCTGCAGAGAGGACTCCGTATAAAGACCCAGTCGAGGTGTTCACTCACGTGCCTTTCTCACCAAGCGGTATCATTCCAGGACCTTCGTATTCGTCCAATGCCAGGTCAAGGACCAAAGACCCCGAGATCAGAGCCTCCCATATGTCGTTCGGTGTTGGTCATAGGAGCCTTAATTACGCCGAAGCCAGAGAGGCTTCGAAGGATTCCAACAGTTTAACGACATCTGTGGACGCTTTCAAGTCACGACTCAAGACTATTTAAAAAAATATACGACAATCGTTGTTTTTAGCTCATATACAGGACATTTTTCGGCCTCGGCTGTGATACGGCGCTATATGATTCATTATTTTTTTACCCGAGGTATTTATGATCCCTCAGAATTTAAAAATTGTATGTGATGGCCAATCTTAGTGATACCGTGCTCGGTGTCAAAAGTGCTGTGAAAAGCAATTGCGTTAAAACGTTGGATGGCCATGGATAAGCGTTGGTAGGAGAGAAGTGGTTTCGCTCGTGTCGTCCGTTATCTGGGCGAGGCGATGGCCAAGGCTGTTAAGTTGGTTTATTGGGCCAAGAGTTTCTAAGACCAAGGGCACAAAACAGTATGCCGGTATATTTGGCTGTTTTTCTTTCGGCCGCATTATCTGATCGAATTGGATAAGAAGAGGGTGGTCCATACATGGAAAACAGCGAAGAATATGAAGAAGAGCAGATGAAGTAAGGGAGCTGCTGAGAAGAATTATGGCATCATGTTTGGACAAGGTGGTCAAGCGGAAGAGTCGAAGGGAGACTTCTGAACAGCGCGTCTCCAAAGCTGTCCCCAGAGCTCCGCCCGCGGAGAGTAGTGCCCCAGTAGACAAGCATCATCCGGGGATACGACTTTAAAAGAGTCTGGGGTGCGGCAGGTGAACCACGTGGGTTTGTATAATTTCGCATTTGGAGAAGTTGAGCTTTAGGCCCATATGTCATGCTTCTCTGATGATTGTTTGAACATCAGAGGAGA